>JAQQZZ010053368.1:0-10011 GCA_030265115.1 Mopalia vespertina | reverse complement strand
TAGGTTAATTTTTAAAAATATTTCAAAAATTAAATCGAACCCAAAACCTACCAATTTATTTACAAATAAACTAATTTTGGATGACCGATGAAATTTTGAGCTAGAAGCCCTGGAGTGTGATAGGGGTTGTCATGCTACCTTCAGAATGTAAACAACAGCCGAATCACCCCTCCGTCAAATGGTGATTAATACACCAAATGTGACCTATTTAGTCTAAAATATTACACTGACCAGAAACCTCCACTCCACTTCACATCCATACCAAATACTCCACTAAAAACAAATTTTCAGGACCGGAACAAATAAAACAAGACAACACACCATTTTTATTAAGAACTATTGACAAAACGGAAGTCCATAATAGTGGTCTTAATTACGCCTTCTGTCTCCCGCACTATATAACCAATTACGCATGCGTAAGTAGTATAGAAAGGGCAACTCGTTTATTATTAGCTATAAGGAAGGAGTTGTACGTTATTCAGTACTAAGGAGTGGTTGCGGATTACATACAAAGAAGGCTTGTACGTTATTCAGTACTAAGGTGGGGGCTGTTAGGTCTTTAGTGCATGCGAGGTAAAGGTGTATACATGATGGTGTACTAAGGTGAGGGGTGCCCTCTACGTGGCGTCAGAGGCTGTACGTGATGGCGTCGTGAGGGGTCACCGGAGTGCAAAAAATGTGTCGTCTGCTTGTTTAGGAATTCTGGCGCCAACTTGGCTACCTACTACATATAAGTAAGAATTGTACGTTATTCAGTACTAAGGAGCGGTGGTTAGCACCTTCATATAAGTAAGTGCTGTGCGATATTTATTACTACGGTGCGGGGAGAGCAGCGCCCTCTACATGACTTCACAGGTTGTACGTTATGGCCGTGGTTCTGGGAGTTGTCTCCGTTGCCCAGAGAAAGGGGACGCCAGTCTTATATACTAGTACGGATAATGGGTGTCTTGTGTCAGCGGTTTAAAAAAGTGTTGATGGGTTGAATTGATTCTATGCCTGACGATGGCGGGGTTTGGACAGTTTAAATGACGGAGCCGGATATCAAATCATCTTAAGCAATGACTTTGACTTAAAAAAAATGCGCCACTACGCCAATATTTCATGTAAAAGTGTCTCCTGGCATCACAAAGTTAACGTCACACCAACAACATGAGGAGTTACCTCCGTTAGCTACACATCACCAACATGGCGGACACACCGTCACAGTATGTCTGAACGGAAGGGGGCACTGCACTAGATGATATGAGGGGGGGGGGACTTTTTGGAGGACCTGTATACATGATGGGAGTTCTGGCCCAGCACCATACTCAAACACATAGGACCCCACGTACACAACTTTTTAGGGTGAACATCTATGTACGTAAAAACGCCTCGGCCTACACACACATTTGTCCTAAAAAGTTATGTAGTCAGAATCACCCTGGCCTACATGCATAGTTGCCCCCAAAATGTTATGTAGACAGGATCGCCCGGCTTACACGACTTTATAAGTTAGCGGAAGCCACGCGCCACCCATACAACTACGAGCCCATACTACTACGAGCCCATGCGGGATAGATAGGGTGGCCCGAAGTTTTCTTCCGCAGGCCCGCCCATCCCCCTAGGGCGGGTCCCAGGGAGATGTTTACCAGATTATACCAGAACCGAACAATGGCTACTATGATATATAGAGGCTGACACAATGAGAGGAACGCATACATGCCGCTGGATGCTAGTTCAGCAGCTATAACCTTGTGTTAAGAGCTCTGTTGAGGTGCTTTGTGGGGTTCATCTTGCCCAGCTACGGTGTAAACCCGGGACGGAGCCGCACCCTTCTCGCCAGTGTGGCCGAGGAACCAAGGCCGAAGCGCAACTGTACACCAGAATATGCGGCAACGATGCAGCCCTGTAGGCGATGAAACGGGCTCAAGTTCGCAACCGCCGCCTCCATCCGATCTTTATGAGGGAGATCATAGCCAGCGCCACAAAGGCGAGGAGGATATGTCAGACTCTGAGCCGCGCTAAATCGTTTTCTGATGCTTACCCCAGGGGACGAATTTTGATTTAGAGAGGTCTGCGTCTATAGTAAATTGTCAACATCGTCACATGTACAACAACGCAGTTAGAACACTCACAACATTATTTGGGCAGGGCCGAATCAGCCCCGAGGTCTACGTGGAAGGCATCAAGGCCATCATCGCGCAGGGGCCTCAGGACCCCCCCTGCAACGTCAACTGCAAGGTGAGGCCCCACAGCCGAGCCCCCCAAGGCTCGAGGTGAGGTTCCCACACCAGCCCCGCTGAAGCGGGAGCAGCCCACACCGGCCCCGCGGAAGCAGCCCACACCAGCCCCTCTGAAGAAGCTCACATTCGTGCAAACGCGTGGGCAATTGGCAGCTATATAAGGGCTTGACAGATGGACGTGCCCTCCTCCCACCCCCAAAACGCGGACCCCCTCGGCTTTCTCAACCTCATCCAGCCTCTGCCCACAGGAAAGTTGATAGAGGATCTCGAGGCCTTGGGCAGCCTCAAGTTCCAGATGGCTGTAAAGGTACGGTTGGTGAAGGACGGTCACGACGGTACCCAGGATATCGTGACCCCCGTACTATGCCACAAGCAGGAGGCGCTCCCCGGGATTCTGGCGACCCTTAAGAAGTGGACCCAGAACGGAGAAGCACCCACAGCTGACGAGCAAATACCCCACCGAGGATAACCTCGACTTCTACGAAATCGACGCCCCAACGCCCATCTCACAGATTAACATGGTTGAAAAACTGAACGGGCTTGCGATCAACGTCTTCGGCTACGAGTTACAGATTGTAATCATCCACCGTCTCTGCAAGCAGCCGGCAGACGAGCCTCTTATCAACCTACTTTTCGTGGAGGGGAAGGGGCGGTTCCACTATACCTCAGCGACTGCTCTAGGACCAAAGTAAGCACAGGGAGTGTAAACACTTCTGCGAACGGTGTCTCCACGGATACTCCAGAGAGGACCCGCTGGGGGCACACAAGCCGGATTGCCGTGGAATCGGTCACACGGTCCGAGTAGAGATGCCAGCAGTGGGGAAAAACGTGCTCAAGTTTGAGCACCACAACAAGCAGATGCCAGCACCTTTCATCATCTACGCGGACTACGAGTCACTCACGACCAAGATAGAGTGGCACGCAGAGGACGCAACACCACGAGGCCTCCAGCTACTGGTACGTGGTGGTGCGGTTCGATGATGAGATGGGAGGCCCATGCCGTCACCACATCCTGTCACGTCTGCGACAAACCGCTCGCCAGAGACTCAGTTCGCGACCACTGCCACATCACATGCCGCTATAGAGGCGCTGCACACAACGCCAGTAACCTCAAGTTGCGTATCACTCCTAAGACCACAGCAATTCCGGTCGTCTTCCAAAACTGGCATCGTTTCGAAGATCAACAGCCGACAACAGCTGTATCCCTAACAATACGGAGGAGTATATCTCCTTCAGCCTAGGGAAGCTCCGCTCAATCGACACGGCGCAATTCCTGCTGGCCTCTATCGACAAGCTGGTGGCGAGCACCGTCGGGCCGAACCACAACCTGACACCCCTCGAGATAATGAGATCCACAGCGTTCATCTCGTCGCCCGAAAGGGGGTCTACCCATATGAATATGTCGACTCCTGGGAGCGCTTCCAAGAGACCCAGCTCCCACCAATCGAGGCTTTCTACTCCAAGCTTTCACAGGAGGGCATCAGCGCCAAGGACTACGCCCACGCGGGAAAGGTCTGGGAGACCTTTGGCTGTCAAAGCCTCGGCGACTACCACGACCTCTATAATCGAACCGACGTCCTGCTCCTCGCCGATGTGTTCGAGAACTTTCACAAGACCTGCCGCAGGCAGTTTCGGCTGGACCCAGCGAACTACTACACATGTCCTGGGCTATCGTGGGACGCGCTCCTGAACAAGACGAAGGTTGAGCTCCTACTGCTCACCGACTACGATCAGCACACCTTCGTCGAGAAGGGACTCCGCGGCAGCATCTGGATGGTTAGCAAGCGCCATTCTTGAGAACAACAACCCAATGACGAGAAACCCCACGAGCCACATCATGTATCTAGACGGTAACACACTGTATGGGTGGGACATGAGCCAAGCGTTACACACAGGCGGCTTCCAGTGGGTAGAGGACCCCGCCGGTCTTGAGGTTAGGATTGGGGGACGCCCCGCCGACGGCCCAGAAGGCTTAATCCTGGAATTCAACTTCGACTAACCCGAGGAGCTCCAAAGCGCCCACAATTCATACCCTCTCACACCCGAGCGCCTTGTGGTGGAAAAGGGGTGGCTCCGCCATTATCAGCGGTGTCTCCTAGGGACAGGGCCCAACCCCGTAGAGGTCGAGAAGTTGGTCCCCAACCTCAGAAAGAAGGTGCGCTACGTCTTCCACTACCGCAACCTGCAGCTCTACCTGTCGCTAGGCTTGCGACTGACTAAGGTGCGCTTCGACCAATCGCCGTTAGTGGAGCCCTGCATCGCCATGAACACTGAACTTCGGAAACGTCTTTAAAAATGACCTCTACAAACTGATGAACAACAGCGTGTTCGGGAAAACCACGGAGAACGTCCGGAAACACGTCGACGTCAAGCTGGTGCGCTCAGATGATGAGGACAGACTAAGACGACTGATTGCCGCCTCAGCGTACGCCCATGCCAATATCTTCGACGATGGGCTCGCGACTGTCCAGATGCACAAGACCCGCTTCATGCTCAACAGGCCCGTCTTCGAGGGTATGGCCATTCTAGACCTCTCCAAACACCGAGATGAAGGGTCGTTGAGGGGACCGCGTCGAGTTCCTCTACACTAATACGGACAGCCTTCACCTTGGGTGCGTTCACGCGAGTCACTCGGGCTTCCCCGAGTAATCCCAAGTGTCCTCTTTCCGGTTCGCGCGTATACCCGGGTCAACTCGGGTGTGACACTTACAGGAACGGTGTGAATCGTTCCTGTAAGACAGCAAAATAGCAGCACTGTAAATTTTCGATACGGGTTTTTGAAATTCATTGTCGTGTAGCTGGATATAAACATATTTTTCTCTTTTTATATATTTTTATGCTCGGTGCACCTTAATAATGCACTTAATATATCTTAATAATAATGTTTTGAATTGATCATGACGGTCGCAGAATCAATAATCACACCTTTGACGAAGAATTAAATATTATGTTATGATCTTTGGCTTTCGGTTTATACTTTCATTTTTCATTGACCTCTTAAACCGTTCACGCGCAGGAAGAATCCCCTAGTCGGGCTCACCCGGGGAAGGCGCGCGAACGCAACCCTTCGGGTGCAGACGAAGGATGTCCACAGAGATATGAAGGCCCGGGCACGTCAGACTACCCCAAGGACCACCCACTGCACTCTACGGCGAACAAGAAGGTTCTCGGCAAGATGAAGGACGAGTGCTTAACAATGTTCCTCCAATGCTAATCAAATTCCTCCAGTGCTAAGCAATGTCCCTCCAGTGCTAAGCAATGTTCCTCCAGTTCTTAGAAATGTCCCTCAAGTCCTGAGCAATGTTTCTCCAGGTTTCTCAAGGATGGACATCGCATCCTCTGGAACCGGAACGGCCCCGCCCGTGCTCGTGGCAGGCCCACCCCGCAGCTTGGTTGCACAAAAACCCTCCTATGCTGTAGCTGGCCGCTCTGTTGGTAGCGCTGAGAATAAGCGCATTCGGGTGTTGGTGTTCGGTATCTCTATCAGCCAGGTAATATAGAGCGTGGGCACCGCCGCGCCACTGACCTTGTATGTTCCCTCAATGTGTACCAACTGGGGCGTTCGGTCGCAAAGCCTGATGAGCCTGTGTTGTACTATCTGCTGGATTGTACAGGAAGAGCTGCTTGTTGTTCCCCTAGACACCGAGCTACCCCCGGATGGTGTCCTCAGACGATAGCCACCGTTGCCCCTCTGCTTCTGTTGCATTCCAGTCAGGTTAGCCGCACGTTCCCCCTGCAGTGCCCCTTACTGTTATCCAGACGATCTTCACTTAACTGCTGTGTGTCGTTTGGGGCATAGGCCCAGAGCAGTTCGATGCTACATATAGCACAGCGGTTATTGTGGGTCTCCCGGAGACCTAGAATATGGTCGACCTTGATGTTAAAGCCATCCAGCCCTTCGGTTTGGTCTTGGCGTTTGTAGGCCACAGGCTTCCTCGCGATGGTCTTGCGGAGTTGTTGCTCGGTTTGTGGCCTGTCCTCAAAACCTTCCTCTGGTGGACAGGTCGCTCGCTTAAGTTGTTGTATGTACTCCACGCGAGAGACTGCGAGGTAGGCGAGATTAGGCTAGAGTCGAATACGCTTCTTGAGAGCCTTGAGGGACGGATCATTTGCTCGATGTTCGACCTCGACCTTTTCGTAATAATCTACTCTTTGCCCTAACCAATCGTGCGACATTTCTCCGGCTATCGGAGGTGGCTGACCCTGATCGCCATACCAGACGACCTGGACGCCTCTGTGGTCAAGCCAGTCCAGGAACATCTCCAGAATGGATCGCGGTACGGTACAGACCTCATCCCAAATAACAACACGCGGAATATATTTCTGATCCATATGCGGTCTGGCGCTCCTTCGGAAGAAATTGTGGTATATCTGTGCCTTAACCTCCCTTGGTTCGCATCTCTTTGGCGAAGCGATGGGTCGGGGCGAACACGAGGGGCTCCCTCACCCGGAAGCGCTCAATTGCTCTTTTTTTTACCTGACCCACCACCTCCGTTAAGGTAGCTCAGTCGATGTCGGGCTTCGTGTTCCTGTTGTATGTACAGCTGCTCGCCCTTGTCTCGCCACTGGGCTGGGGCAACTGGCGGAAAATACGGCACATTGTCGAGGCAGTTTAAACACAACTCCTAAATGCTGTCGCGGAGTCTGTGGGCAACATATGCCTTTACACCTATTAGCTTGTGCAACGCAGCCTTCTGGCTGTCAGTCTCCATCCGAACAGCATCCAGTCTCAGGGCGATCGCGAAACGCTGAAACATGTTGAGAAGGTTAATGTGGCATAGGCAAGCACGGAATCTCTCAGGTTAGTGTACTGTGGCTGTGGGCCTTCATAATATGTGAGGATGTGGCCTAGGGGGCATCTTTGAGGTGCGCCAACTAGGATACCGCTTAGGCGGGTATCTCGCATAAGGAAGTCAAGCTCTCCCTGGTCGGTCACAAGTCTTCGCGTCTGTCTTTTGCCATCTGCCTTGTGAATTTCCCTATGACGCTGGATCTTTTTTCGCGGTCTTCCGGGAGCCAAACTTCGGTTTGCTTGGCTAAGGCAACGATGGCTTCGGGAACCTTCAAGGCCTTCGGGATACCTGACCACGAGAAAGGTCAGTTGGGGCCAGGGCCTGCCCTGCGGGGACGACGGGGTGCCAATTCTCTTTGAACTCCCACCCCTGGACTTTTGCAAATCCGACTCCAATATCTTTGGGTTGGGGGCCGTTGATGCTAACCCTGGTCATACGGTCGATCGGATGCCCGAACCGCTGGCACTTTGGCTTCGCCTCATCTTCTCCCAGAAAGCTGGCTGGGTAGCAGGCTTTCATGTCGATGCAGACTACGTCCATCGTATCATAGTCCATCAAATTCCACAACCCGCCATGGCCATTTTCTAAGCAGGCCTTCTGAATGTCATCGAGGAGGCCTGTCTTGATCAGCTTCCAATTGTTTCTTTGTTTGGTCATGATTCTCGCAGCGCGGTTTGCGCCAAAGGCTGGTCAGCGAGGGATCACTCAATCCAGGGTGAGTCCCTGACCTCGCAAAGCATCTTCAAAGTGCTCCCCTACTCTCTGGGCAACGCAGTTGAGGTCGCCATTTCGCATTGGGGCTAGGTTGGCAGGGTCTGGTTCTCTGAGAAGGTAGAGGGCATAGACGATCGTGGTGACGGGGTGTGCATTCTGATAGAACACACTGTCTTCCACGACCCAGTCTTTTTCGTTCCGCTGTCGCAGGAATTTTATTCGCAGAAGGAAATCGCCCTCTGGTAAAGTTGCAAGGATCTGTTCTGCCCTCGTGTCTGTCATACGGGTATCCAATGCCATTCGCCTGTCCCGAGCACGAATACCATCGGCAACCTCAACACCGCCAATGTCAAGCGGATCCTCTGTTTCTATCCTCCACGAAGAGATGACCGCAGCAGCGCCATCAACTTCAAACTCGTCTTTGGCGTCGTTCAAGATCTCAGTCCATGGTTCATATAGTTGGACCGGGGGAGGGGCCTGGATATCCAGGTCGGTGAATGCCCGTTTTGGTCGAGGCGGCCAGTGGAGGCGTCCCTCAACGTCTTCCGGTATTGGTTCATCCAAAATATGCTGTTCCCCGGGTGGGTCTTACTCTGCGAGAATTTCTGCGATGTCAGCCATGGTAGTCATTTTGGATTGGTGTATACAACGCTGTAGATTTGTCTAATAGGAAATTTGGGAAGGTCTATCCCGGCCAAACGTCTAAACTCCTTCTCGAACGCTGCCTTCTTTCGCTGGCAGTCCCTTGGGGCTCTTATATGTACACGTACAGAATTGCCCCCAAAAAGTTGTGTACGCGAACGCGCCCCGGCCTACTTGGAGCTAACCAATGGTTCTCCGACCGTTGTATATACCCATATCTACATTTTTGTATATACCCATATCTACACCGTTGTATATACCCATATCTACACCGTTGTATATACCAATCTACACCGTAGTATATACCAATCCAACCAGTTCCAACCGGTTTCCGGTTTGTTACTTTCCATGTAGTGCGAAGCGGATGGATAACAGCGCACTATTGAATAAGGAAGGATTGCCAATAGTTCTATCGTGGGGTGGTGTGGGTTGTTCTCGTGGTACTTTGTGGGCTGCGATGTACATTCGGGGATTTGGGCTAGCATTTGCTATTACATAATAAGGAAGGGTAGTTAACTATCATGTAGTTCGAAGCGGATGGATAACAGCGCACTACTGAATAAGGAAGGGTTGATCCTAGTGCTGTCATGGAGTGGTGTGGGTGTCTTCTCGTGATGCTTTTCGCGCCGTCGACTCCCGCGATCGTTGACAGGATGTGACGGAAGGTGTTGTGGGGTGGTGTGGGGGTCATGGAGTGCAACGTGTACTGGGTGAACTGCAAACATCGAAGTGGTAATTCGTATGCTTATAACATGGGTTGCTGTTGTGTCTGTTGACCAATAGGAATTCGAGGATCAGAGCATCGCTTAGACCGAGGTGTGAGATGGACCAATCAGCGTGGACGGGGAGTAGTATGGGACAGCCTGTCACTCTCGGGCGATGGTCATCGTCTCTTCCACATCCGCACCCAGCAGCGGCGGTCCATTCCTCAGGGGATGATTCGTGGTTTGGGGGGGGGGCTTTCCACTCGCACACCCGTCCGACCGCCTACATCTGCCACGGCGCCGTTCTGCAAGAAGAAGAATAAGAAGAAGAAGAAGAAGAAGAAATCGGTTTCTTCTCGAGACGACAGAGATGACGACACCCCGTCCTCTGTTGTGTGTGGTCGTGAAAGAGACGATGGGGTGGTGTGGGTTGATCTCGTGGTGCTTTGTGGGCTGCGATGTACATTCGGGGATTTGGGCTAGCACCTCCCACAACCCCCCAAAAACAAAACCCTCCCCGTTTCATATCATCATATCATCTTCATATCAGTGCCCCCCTTCCGTTCAGACATACTGTGACGGTGTGTGCGGCCGCCATGTTGGTGATGTGTAGCTAAAGCAAGTAACTCTTCATGTCGTTGTTGTGACAATTACTTTGTGACGTCAGGAGACATTTTTACATGAACTATTGACGTAGTGGCGCATAACATGATTTGACATCCGACTCGGTCATTTACACTGTCCATACCCCGTCATCATCAAGCATAGAATTAATTCAACCTATCAACACTTTTTTTAAACCACTGACTCAAGACACCCATTCTCCGTACTAGTATATAAGACTTGTGTCCCCTTTCTCTCAACTTCTCGAGACAAGGTGTGTCCTGACGTAAAACTCTATTCCACACCTTGTCACACTTTGGCCATATTTGTAGT
>JAQQZZ010053345.1:0-23286 GCA_030265115.1 Mopalia vespertina | reverse complement strand
GGGGGGGTGAGGATGGGGGTACTTGACTAAATTTATCTTTACGTTTACATTTCACCGTCAAGGGGCATTGTGACTGTCAGCACGCCACAGACGGATCGTTCTGCTACAGGTTTTTCATACAGTAACATGTGATACCATCAAGCTTGTCTTCTATGCTGTTTAGTTTACCGCACATTAATTATGTCATAACAATTTAGAGGGTTTATTCTTTGACATCTCCAAAGCCTTTGATCGCGTATGGCATAGGGGATTTCTAGCTAAACTTAAGTCACTGGGTTTATCTGGTGATGTCCTTAAGTGGTTTGCCAGATATATTTCTGATCGCAAACAGCGTGTTTTACTACAAGGTTGACATCGGATGTGATCTCGATCTCAGTGGGGGTACCCCAGGGCTCTGTCCTGGGGCCACTCCTGTTCCATCTCCTTTGTAGAATTACAAATAATAGTCGACTCTTTGCGGATGATACAAGTCTTTACGTCTTTACGTCTTGACGACTTTATTTTTGTTTCTAACTCAATAAAAACTATTTATTACATATTCAATCCTGTCCAAAGCAATGGCTCGTCTCTTTTAATAACACAAAAACAAAATAGAAAACCCACATACAACAATTAATTATAAGGAGCCATCTTAAAATATCTCTTTTTCGGGCAATGAAATTCCGCTTAAATCGTAAAAGGACTGTCTCAGAGTAATAATTGGACTTAAAAATAGTGCAGCAACTGCGCGTTTGTACGAAGAATCTGGATTTAATACCCTTCTAGAAAGACGAAAGATGCACCGTCTATGTGCTTACCACAAAATAACTAATGACTCTTTCGACTTTAAATAATAGAATCCCACGACCAGTACATGCCAGAAACCCGTGTGCCAACAGATATTCCACTCGGATTATCACATTCTACACTCGAACTGTGTCATTTGCTAAATCTTTTTTCCCCGCAACAACTCGTGACTGGAATACTTTACCTAATGATATAAGAACATTTGAAAGCAGCTCCGAGTTCAAAACAAATCCTTACCAATTATTTCCTATAATAAACCACCAGTATGGTATTTTTGCGGTGGCCGAATGGCTAATATATTACTTTGTAGATTACGTCAACTATGATTTGTTCGCCAATTGTATTTCGGACTCCCCGCGTTGTACTGCCTGTGGAAACGGCACGGAAACAGCAGACCACTATCTCCTGGAATGTCCGCAATTTACAAATGAAAGAAATAAAATGATAGGTGATATAAGGCTATCCGGATATACAGGAGATTTTGGGGCGACCTTTCTTTTATATAGGTCAAATGAGATTTCAAAGCGCAAAAATGATACGATTGTTAATGCCGTTTGTAATTTTATTTCTACGACAATGCGGTTCGTCTGATAATTGTGAACGGGCCTACACACCACTGAGGGTCAAACGTTTGTCACCACAACATAAGATAACTATCTATTTTCTCATTAACTATACTGTATTATGTATTGTATATTATATATTAGTTGAAATCAATACATGTTACTAACGATTTCTTATTTCTTTGTACCCCATATTTGCTGTAATACATTTAATTTGAATACTGTTTATCCTCTTAAATCAATAATTGCAAGTCATTACTTTATGTATAAGGTATCAGCCTAGTGCTTAATGTGTATGAATATAAATAAAATTATATTTAAAAAAATATATTTAGATGGTAAACCAATTGGACCCAAATTACCAGGTGAATTTTGGACACCATCCAGTTAGTATAGTAATTGAAATTGGTAAACGGTGTAATTTATATCCATAACACCGGCGTGATCGTTTCAGTTGGTTTAATAGTTGGATACAATAAGTGTGTAATACTAAATAATACACTAATGTTCTCAATTGGGAAGTTCGGAGAAGTCTAAAAGAATTAAAATATGATTTCTAGACAACCTTTCAAAGTGACTTCAATTTTCATAAATCAAAAGGAAACGACAGCATATGGCACATTATGTTTTATGGTTATTTATTATTTATTATGTACAAACATCATTCTGGTCCAATCCGAAAAGCAATCCGTATGGCACAAGTCTAGTCTACGTTAGTCTAAATGAATCAGAAAACGATTTTATCCATTTTTAATGTACTTTCCCCGAAACTGTGGACATTAACACCATGTTGCCAAACTATCCATTATTGGGTTAATTTTACATAGACGATTCTCTTGATTATCCTTCAGCTTAGTTGTGCGGTTTATCTGCTATTGTAAATAGGTTTTATTTAAATGCTTTACTCCCAGTCTATTGGGTAAATTACTATTCCATTGAGCATAACATACCAATTAAACACCTATGGACAGATATGCTTTCATTGACCCAATGTGTTGTAAACTACAAGATAGCATTTCCATCCAGGTAGTGATCAGACTATTTACTCAAGAGCTACAATGTCATGCAATTGTCAAATAAAACAACTACCTACCAACAACTGGAAAGCTGGTCAATTGTCATACTGGTGTAATTATCAAACAATACTTAAACAGACGTGTGCTTCTAATATTATACTGCACGTGCCATTTATCATTGTTTCCTGGTTTTGAATTTTATGATTTTTTTTCTTTTACTGATATTTACTTTAACATTGCATACATATTTTGATATAGGCACAGGCTCTGTTTTATTGATATATATATATATATATATACTTTTATAGCTCGTCTCCCATTCTCATTGCACAGATGATACGACAGAGCAGTGAGGTCAGCTGGACTCTAAGCCAAGAACAATATTTGCCCTGGCGAGCCAATCACTTGGTCGTAGAATGAGTTTCAACTCGACAGGAGATAAAGAAAACAGTTATCACCATGTACAACACCACAAATGATGAGTAAAATAATAATATATCAGCTTACCCCTTTTCTCTACACAAATTGATTCTTCTTCCGGTTTTAATCATACTAATGTTAAAACTTGCATCCCTCCCTCCCCCTTTCCTCTCTCGGATTGATCAGCTCAATGGGTTTCATTACACCCAATAATTTCCATCAGATACTTCCTCTGGAGTCAAAGAAATAAGAACAGCATATAAAATAAAACCTTAATTAGTTCATTTTATATTTAATATAGAAAATTGTGTCTCCCTAAAAAAAATCGGCATAGATTCATCTGTATCTTTGTGTGGTATGAAATCCCAGCATTTAATCAAGTTACAAACTGAGCAATGTTGTCCTTTTAGGCTAAATCGACCAATATGTCTAAGTTTGCGTGATTTTTTTCTATTTAAACTAATTAACCAATTCTAAAATGCAGCTCATAAGGTAAAGAAATACTGCATCAGTACGTTATTAGGACTTTTTCTACGCCCCCACGTTAATGTGTGACCATCACCCCTGTCCATCGGTCCGTCCGTCCACAATTGTTGTGGACGCGATACAGAGCGAGATTATAAGGAAACTTACTATGACGGTTTATAGCAATACAAGGAAGAAGCCTATCGAAATTCAGAGTTTTGTATTTACTGAGTTATTATCCTTGACTTCGAAACAGTGTGGACACTGTACAGAGCATAGTTTCTAATGGAAATGAATGAAACTAGATATAGTTGTGGATATCAGTATAAGGAGAAAGCCTATCGAAATTCAGAGTTTTCCGTTTTAACTGAGTTATTGCCCTTTACTTCGAAATCTTGTGGACACTGTACAGAGCACATACGTCCTTATGGAATTGAACGAAACTTGCTATGGTTGTTTATATCAGCATAAGGAAGAAACCTAATGAAGTTATAGCCCTTGATTTCAAAATCCATCGACATTCGAAAAAAAGAAACTCGTCCATATACCGCATTTTTTTTTTTCATTTTTTCTCTCAACTATTGTGAATCAGTTTTAGGAATAGGATAGCGTTTGGATTTCACGAAACTGATAAAGCTTCATACCGAAATTCTGCGGTATATAGCCTCTTTAAAAATATTGACATGTAGGCTATTATTTAAGTCCCTCCAGTGAGTCATTAAGATTATCATCTTTACTAACTAACACATAGGTATCACGGGTTGTTATCAAAGTAAACATTCCACAAACGTTCAGATTTAGAACTGGAACTTTGGATCAAGCTCGAGACGAGAGTGTTTTTTTTTTTAATTGTATGTGCTTTTGGGAGATACATGTTGATTTTTGTTTTTTGAAACAACTAAAAATAGTCTCATTTAAAAAAAATGTAATCGATACTCAAAATAATTTTACCAGTAAGTTATTCTCTGGAGCTATTTCATGTAGGGTACTTTGATATATTATTGTTTTATTGCTGTTGTGTGAACATTAACACCTTAATTCCTAAAATGTATCATTTTACGATTGCCATTGTTGAAGTGGGGGTACTACGATTGTTATCGCTATTTGTACGTGTTTGTTAAGGCTGTTATACATGTACTTGTATAGTAATAATACGGCGCGCCCGTGTTATGTGACAGGCGGTTGGAAGGATCTCAATATCCGGTGCTCTCAGAGCTAAGGAATTGATATGTTTGTGATGTCTCTGTGGACCTATTGAGTCCTGGGATTGTCCTACATGTATCCTCATTTGTTGACTTCACCTCTTGTGCTGGTACACTGTCACACTGTGTGAAATGTCAATAAAGTATGCCTTTAAAACACAAGCAAGCAAACAAACGACATTACGTGAGAAGAGATTCAGTTTCGCGTGCCGCTGACATTCAATATTAGAACAGTACACAACGTTACTCTAATGCAAACATGATGCAAAGCAAACATAGAGTGAAGTTTACAAAGTCACAACTGTGGTCAGTTATAATATATTTCGGTTAATTAAACGATCTTCAGATCTGACAGACAGCCAGGTATACATGTAATTCAAAACAATATGGTTTCTTTCAGAGTGCATACATGTTTAATTGTTTAAAACAAAACAAGGATAGATCGTTGCTGAGTTTTAACCCATGTTTAAGCTGATGTTTGACCTATCTTTGTTTCAATTGTGCTTTATAAAATATAACCATTAAACAGTGTATATTAACATACACCATCTGGTTTTAAATGCACTTAAGGTATATAACAACTACATGTACTTGCCGGTCTCTTCACTTCTGATGATGGCCTCCGACATATAGAAAGAAAACAAGCGTATCTAGGAATTGTGTTAGTCGCTAATGTTAATGTAGATCTAACAAACTAAACTACCAGAGTCGATTGTTTATTAAGAATGGTAAATCACAGGGCTGGCCCCAAAAACCTGGCAATGACACCCGAGTTATACCAATAGACAACCGACTGATCGCATTCACTTTATTTTTTTCACCATAATCACGTTGCCTTCCACATATAAGAAGTTCATGTCTTAAGATACTTTCCAAACTGGATTATTTTGTCATTTCTCTTTGGATGGAACATGGAATACAGTGCAGCTGGTAATTATCTGATATCTGTCTGAAACAACGCTGTGAAATTGTAAGCTAATGTGTCACTTTTTACCACACATAAATATTCTGGATCGACATCGCCGTCCGGACGTCAACTCATTTCCTGTTTTAATTGGTCCAGTTAGACTTGGAAATAGATGGCTTGAATGGCAGGTAATCTGATATTAGCGTTTTTTAGTGTCTCTAGCTGTAAACTGTTTGTGTGAAGTTGCTGCCTGATTTCAAGAAATTGTTGTCTGGAAACACTTAAAATCGATGACTGTGATTCAGATTGCGCGCAATTGTTTATCTTGCGTAAAAGCCAGTTATTCTGCACAATGAAATGTCGATAAATCTGAGATAAAAATTGTGCGCAGTTTATTTCGTTTTACGTCTCCAAGCATAAGCTATAAAGTAGATATTATCGATATCCCCGTTTGGAATACCAGTATCAATCAACTTTAACAGGCAAATATTTCTAAGAGCACATGTAATACATTCGTCGTTTCATTTTGTACAGTTTCAGAACTTAGTCAAAATGTTAACTAGCAATTCATATTCAACGGATGTTCTAGAAAATTCAAACTTCCATCATTGGAAGATCCTAGCTAATGGATATGGTGATTTGCTCGGCTAAATTTGTTCTGGCGTGTGAGCTCTCCGTCCTCCGTTAGATAGCTTTAACCTTTTGAGATTAGGATTTAATCTGCTCCTATTGAACAGCGGAAGAAATGTAGTCATTATTGGAACTTGAGGTTAAAGTCAGAGCTTTTGTGCCTTTTGGTTTTGATATATTGGCGAATGTCTTTGAAGTGGCAGGGTTGGAATTCGAGGGAGACCTTCAAATTAATGTAGCTGAATTTGATTGGGCTGCTTGAAAAGTCCCGGCTGCCTCTGGTGACCTTCTAATCGACATCTCCTTGATTTTTGCCCTCGTCCAACGAAAACATTTATGTATCCCGCTGTCAAAATGCTCTATCAAGTGCACAAATAGGTTTTTGATCGAACGAAAAATTCAAAATCCTGCCAAATGCACCATTACAAATGGTGACATCCAGTGTAACCAAATCCAATACTCTACACGAATAATTGCTTTGCCATTATCCGTATTTGTAAAACCTAATAAACACCGTGTGGTCAATTAGGCCTACTCTCAGACGTTTAATTATTCAGTTGCAAATCAATAGTATAACTTCTGGCCGAATAAAAAATAACAACTTGAGTGTTATGGCCTTCAGTGAACCCAAACCAGCCCATTGTTCATGTAGCAGATTGAAATCTATCTGGGGGCATGGGGTCCCAAGCTATGTTTAAGCATTACTATGGAGTCGGGTTTTAAAGATCGGCCTTACACTAACCACGATTTAAAATCCCCACAAAATTCCCCCAGAATCGTAATCCAGCATAATCCGACAAAGTGTTGAACAGAGAAGCCATGTATTTGATCACGCGCACTCACACGAAATGGTGTTCTGGTTGAAGGAGCTACACGTTCATGTTGTGAAGACACGGGCAGTAAAGTGCCCGGGCTAAACCCGGTCGAGACCACAATCTCAGTGCACATGATTACAGACATGGCGTTCGGAAAAGTGTTCTCGTTTTAAAACGTCGTGGGAGCGAAAAGGTCCCGTTGGATTAGAATTGTGGGGAATGTTGTTGGAAATCGTATCCGGGGCGTGCGATAAGGTTAATCTGGAAAACAATTTGGTCTTGTTCATTTTTGGAAGCGCTTTTGGAACTTCCCTTTTTTTGGCAACATTGCCTGTCTCTACAGTATAGTAGTCATATCTACCTGAAGTATCAACGCTAATTGAGATGAGAAACATTGAACCTGCAATAAGAACATGTTGGGGTTTATAGAGAAACACATCCAATTCCTCGTCAATTCAGCTGCACAGTCTATCCGAAGTTCAATCGAAATATGACGGTCTTTACTCAAATAAACAAGTTGAACTCGTTTGTCAATATAACGTGAAAGGCATCTGGACCTTATGGAATGGAATATGGAAATTGTATCATTTGAATTCCGTAAAATCACAACAGAACACGTCGTAAATTATCCAGCACAAACGGCGGTCTGTAGAAGTGAATTTGTCCAATTAACTGTGAGTACAGCAGACCATACCGCTGACGCTTATTTTAACAACTTCTAAAAGAGCCTATCGATTTATGTCAACAATATTTTTTACCATAACGGTTTATACATCGACGGCCGTGCTTGTTATGATTTATCTAAACTGAAATAGTTTTTGAAAGGCCAGAACACATTCCCTTACACAATGATATGCTCGCTAGATTGGGCATGTACATCAACTGGCTTTAGCTCAATGCGGATCCTAACATATCACGTGATTGGAATTGCATCCTATTGGATTGTTATTCTCGTAAGACTGGCAGTGAGAACCACAACACAGCAAACACGCCAATAGTGTTTACTTCCAATGGTGTGATATTCTAATATTAAAACAAAAACACGCCTATATTATTTGTTTACAAGAGTGCAGTAAAGTCGAATGTTAAAACCTTCAGACCAATAACAAGCATGTCGGTTCCACTGTGCGAACCGGACGTCGAGCTATTTCCTGTTTTTAATTAATATCCTCACACTACGAAATGGACTGCGTAATCGGATATTAAAGCTCTTTATTGTGAACGAGTACAAAGGCTTTGTGCGAAATAAATAAATGATTGGATACATTGCAGAGATGTAGGGAAACATCAAATCCTATTGACTTGATTTCGGATAGCAATTATTTATCTTGCGTCAGTCAATGCGCTGAAATTCTTTTACAAGGTTAGCCAGTTACACTGTGTAATGAAATCTCCTCATAACTGTTTGGGAAATAGTGACAACTTTACGTTGTTTTGATATTACAGAACATTACTCTAGACGTGCTAAAACTGCTTACAACCTTTCTTTAGTGTCACTCTTACGCCATATGCATAACATTTCTGACTGATCTAGTCTCTTTTCAATTTCAAAAACCTAGAGCTTAGCAACTACAATTATATCCATTATAAATATATATCACAGCACTAGAGCTGTTAATAAAATAATCCTATATTACCTTTGCGTTTATGATGGGAATAGCACGGATATTAACGTCTGAAACACGAGATTGTATTTCAAAAGCGCTCCTTTTATGACACATTACATGTAAACCTGTACATGTATAATAAACTGAGAAACAAGTTTACAAATTGAGTGGATGGAATTCCACGTTTCGGATAAAATACGTCGATTCAGTACGGTGATAAGAGTGCATCAGAGTGACTTTTCTCCATTTGTTTCAATATACCACGCAACATTTTTGTTCGTTTAATTTAGATTGAAACACGTACTGAATGATATTTCACTTATCTGACAACGGAGTATCCACTTCGCATTGTGCCCTACTTAAATACGGTGGAACATAGGGATGAAACCTCGTAAAAAAAAAAACGCCACTGAGATTGCCGGAGCCACACGTTGTGACTGATTCATACACCGGCGATCGACAGATTGACTTGAGTGCGTAAGTTGTACATCAAAGTAGGGTCAGTATGCCGACACGCTAACAACTAAACCACGGTCGTGGAACCCATTCGACAAAAGCAAGCAGCAAACGAACTTTAAAACACCACATTGAGCTTTTAAAAACATAATCCAGAAAAATAAAAGTAAATTAAACTTGATGGAAAACCAAATGATATTTAATCCATGTAACATGAACATAAAAGAAATTATGATATCCGCAAGATTTATCACATTGCGAAATTACCAACAATACAGAGAGGATCTCTAATGAGTGACCCTGGGATATCAAATTTATGGACCGAACCCAAGATTCCGGCGTTGAATAAAAGGAAATTACTACCTGAATTTCATAAAATTGATATCCGGTGACGCATTTGATATTCTATTGATTATATTTACAAAAGCGTGGGAAAGCTGAATCCCACGAGTGAATATATGACACAAATATCACATGGCTGTATTACACTGAAATTTACTGACGTATGGGATATCAATTATGGCTGGTGGTTGAAGTGTGCATCCTGATGCTCAACGGGTGCTATCAGGTTAAGAGAAGACCAGAGGTAGACCTGTTCGTGATGCATTTGTGTGTCCTCTTGTTTGTTGTCAGTGGTGTTAAGGGTGGTTTATTTCACCTATTGGTTTGGCACACCGTCATATGATTGAAATAACCTTTAGTAGATTTGATTTGCCATCCTGGATTTTCTGAGAATTTCAAAAATTCAATCATCAACAGACATTCATACGCCAATTTTTTTACAACAATCATAGAACATCTCTCAAATAAATACGGGATTGACTTTAGGGCGTCGGTATCCGTACATGTTTGATCAAGTTAGTGGCCTTGACGTCAGATGGCTTCGAAAATTAATTCGAAAAAAAATACAACTTGTGTTTAAAAAGAGATCGAAACATTGGATTGCGTTCTAACAATTTTTTTTTTGTTATTATAAGAGAGGACCTATCTCTTACTTTGATTGCAATAATTAGAAAATGCTAACAAAATATTTTTCAATACCACAAACGCATGAAAAACGGAAAAGCGGATGAACTCTCCAATCGACTTGGATCGCTCTATGTGATCTTAATTAACACAACAAATTACTTTTAATAGAAAGATCAAAATGTTTTCTTAAATTATATTTGTGTAATGAGACTGATTCGACAAAACGCTACATGTAGTGCCTGGCATACCGCGACTCGTTAACACGTCTTTGTGCCATTCAATTCTGACCCATGCTAAATTAATAAACTGTTAATTTCCTGTTCAGTTCAAGGAGTCATAATAACATGACTTCAAAGAAGGCTGACGTTAGTTGAAGGACATATCGGTCGTAAATCTCCTCATTCGTGGTAAAGAAGGGTAAATTTTGTTTGTACTTTAGTTAGACCAATTACAAAACGAACCCTCTGCTGCGCTGGACGATTATTTAGATCCACTGGGTGGTGAGGAAGACTACTTACCTGTCGACAGGGCCGTGACTTAGTGATTAGCGTGTGCGCTTTCTAATCCTACTTTAATGTACCGTTCATGGCGTTGAGTCCGTCTGTCGACCATCAGGTTTATAAGTGAGTCATACGCTGTGGCTCCGGCTATTATGGGGTGGGGTGGTTTTACGAGGTTTTCCACCGTAATTGGACAAGGAACAGTGTGAAGTGGACTTTCCGTCGTCATATAATTGGCATACCTTTGAGTACGACGTTAAACCCAAGCAAACAAAACAAATAAACTTATTTCTTGATCGCAATTAATCTCTCCACACTCGTCAATTCATTGCGAATAACCAAATATTTATGATTCTAATTGTGTTGTAGTGTAGACGGTGTCATAGAATTGACTGACGAGAAAAAAACTGCTGTGTGGTCAAGTAAGAGTCATTTTAAAAAGAAAAATATAAAATCACATTTCGACTTTAATTGGTCATTATTTTGTTCTTGTGCGAATCACATCCTCAGCACACCAATAACTGTCTGTGTAAACATGGAGGCCAATCATTGAGTTAACGTCTATTCCCAATCATATCGTTTGATTTAACCAATGTGTTTACTTATATAAAACATACACGCTCCCGAGTTTGTCTTATGTATTACACTGGTTTACCCACTGATGTTCCAGAGAGCATTTTGTGACACTTTCTGTTGTAATCGGTGTTAAATAGAAATCGCTGCTACTTGAACTTGAAATGATCCTTTTTATTGCGTATTTCACATGTGGTGTAGAGTAATCGCCAAGCTTTCATTATTGATTTGAATTGACTTGAAATGTGGGCCATTTGTTCTTAACTCTTTTTCTTTTATTGCATCCTTCTGCAGCCAGAAAGCACAACAAATTGAATTCCAGTGAATATCTTATTTCCAACCGGAAATTTTTGTTAGTTTTTAATGAATGAAAATTATTTTTAAGTTTTAATTTGTGGTCTAATTTATGAAGTTATTACAGTGTGACCAGGTTCGGTCTCTGGGCTCACGTGACAGTCAACCATGTGTCTAAGCAGATGTTTGAGCTATCTATGTTTCAATTGTGCTTTATAAAATATAATCATTACACAGTGTATATTGAAAGACAGCATCTTGTTTGAAATACACTTAAGGTATATAACAAATAGTTGCCTGTCTCTTCATTTCTGATGATGGCCTCCGACATATAGAAAGAAAACAAGCGTATCTTGTATATTCTCGGATTTGCCAAATATCTCCTAGGAAGTATGTTAGTCGCAAATGTAAATGTTGATCTAACAAACTAAAATACCAGAGTCGATTTTTGGTTAAGAATGGCCAATCACAGAGCTGGCCCAAATAACCTTGCAATGACAACCGAGTTATTCCAAATACACAACCGACTGGTCGCATTCACTTCACTTTTTTTCACCATAATCATGTTGCCTTCCACATATAAGAAGTTCATGTCTTAAGATACTTTCCAAACTGGATTATTTTGTCATTTCTCTTTGGATGGAACATGGAATACAGTGCAGCTGGTAATTATCTGATATCTGTCTGAAACAACGCTGTGAAATTGTAAGCTAATGTGTCACTTTTTACCACACATAAATATTCTGGATCGACATCGCCGTCCGGACGTCAACTCATTTCCTGTTTTAATTGGTCCAGTTAGACTTGGAAATAGATGGCTTGAATGGCAGGTAATCTGATATTAGCGTTTTTTAGTGTCTCTAGCTGTAAACTGTTTGTGTGAAGTTGCTGCCTGATTTCAAGAAATTGTTGTCTGGAAACACTTAAAATCGATGACTGTGATTCAGATTGCGCGCAATTGTTTATCTTGCGTAAAAGCCAGTTATTCTGCACAATGAAATGTCGATAAATCTGAGATAAAAATTGTGCGCAGTTTATTTCGTTTTACGTCTCCAAGCATAAGCTATAAAGTAGATATTATCGATATCCCCGTTTGGAATACCAGTATCAATCAACTTTAACAGGCAAATATTTCTAAGAGCACATGTAATACATTCGTCGTTTCATTTTGTACAGTTTCAGAACTTAGTCAAAATGTTAACTAGCAATTCATATTCAACGGATGTTCTAGAAAATTCAAACTTCCATCATTGGAAGATCCTAGCTAATGGATATGGTGATTTGCTCGGCTAAATTTGTTCTGGCGTGTGAGCTCTCCGTCCTCCGTTAGATAGCTTTAACCTTTTGAGATTAGGATTTAATCTGCTCCTATTGAACAGCGGAAGAAATGTAGTCATTATTGGAACTTGAGGTTAAAGTCAGAGCTTTTGTGCCTTTTGGTTTTGATATATTGGCGAATGTCTTTGAAGTGGCAGGGTTGGAATTCGAGGGAGACCTTCAAATTAATGTAGCTGAATTTGATTGGGCTGCTTGAAAAGTCCCGGCTGCCTCTGGTGACCTTCTAATCGACATCTCCTTGATTTTTGCCCTCGTCCAACGAAAACATTTATGTATCCCGCTGTCAAAATGCTCTATCAAGTGCACAAATAGGTTTTTGATCGAACGAAAAATTCAAAATCCTGCCAAATGCACCATTACAAATGGTGACATCCAGTGTAACCAAATCCAATACTCTACACGAATAATTGCTTTGCCATTATCCGTATTTGTAAAACCTAATAAACACCGTGTGGTCAATTAGGCCTACTCTCAGACGTTTAATTATTCAGTTGCAAATCAATAGTATAACTTCTGGCCGAATAAAAAATAACAACTTGAGTGTTATGGCCTTCAGTGAACCCAAACCAGCCCATTGTTCATGTAGCAGATTGAAATCTATCTGGGGGCATGGGGTCCCAAGCTATGTTTAAGCATTACTATGGAGTCGGGTTTTAAAGATCGGCCTTACACTAACCACGATTTAAAATCCCCACAAAATTCCCCCAGAATCGTAATCCAGCATAATCCGACAAAGTGTTGAACAGAGAAGCCATGTATTTGATCACGCGCACTCACACGAAATGGTGTTCTGGTTGAAGGAGCTACACGTTCATGTTGTGAAGACACGGGCAGTAAAGTGCCCGGGCTAAACCCGGTCGAGACCACAATCTCAGTGCACATGATTACAGACATGGCGTTCGGAAAAGTGTTCTCGTTTTAAAACGTCGTGGGAGCGAAAAGGTCCCGTTGGATTAGAATTGTGGGGAATGTTGTTGGAAATCGTATCCGGGGCGTGCGATAAGGTTAATCTGGAAAACAATTTGGTCTTGTTCATTTTTGGAAGCGCTTTTGGAACTTCCCTTTTTTTGGCAACATTGCCTGTCTCTACAGTATAGTAGTCATATCTACCTGAAGTATCAACGCTAATTGAGATGAGAAACATTGAACCTGCAATAAGAACATGTTGGGGTTTATAGAGAAACACATCCAATTCCTCGTCAATTCAGCTGCACAGTCTATCCGAAGTTCAATCGAAATATGACGGTCTTTACTCAAATAAACAAGTTGAACTCGTTTGTCAATATAACGTGAAAGGCATCTGGACCTTATGGAATGGAATATGGAAATTGTATCATTTGAATTCCGTAAAATCACAACAGAACACGTCGTAAATTATCCAGCACAAACGGCGGTCTGTAGAAGTGAATTTGTCCAATTAACTGTGAGTACAGCAGACCATACCGCTGACGCTTATTTTAACAACTTCTAAAAGAGCCTATCGATTTATGTCAACAATATTTTTTACCATAACGGTTTATACATCGACGGCCGTGCTTGTTATGATTTATCTAAACTGAAATAGTTTTTGAAAGGCCAGAACACATTCCCTTACACAATGATATGCTCGCTAGATTGGGCATGTACATCAACTGGCTTTAGCTCAATGCGGATCCTAACATATCACGTGATTGGAATTGCATCCTATTGGATTGTTATTCTCGTAAGACTGGCAGTGAGAACCACAACACAGCAAACACGCCAATAGTGTTTACTTCCAATGGTGTGATATTCTAATATTAAAACAAAAACACGCCTATATTATTTGTTTACAAGAGTGCAGTAAAGTCGAATGTTAAAACCTTCAGACCAATAACAAGCATGTCGGTTCCACTGTGCGAACCGGACGTCGAGCTATTTCCTGTTTTTAATTAATATCCTCACACTACGAAATGGACTGCGTAATCGGATATTAAAGCTCTTTATTGTGAACGAGTACAAAGGCTTTGTGCGAAATAAATAAATGATTGGATACATTGCAGAGATGTAGGGAAACATCAAATCCTATTGACTTGATTTCGGATAGCAATTATTTATCTTGCGTCAGTCAATGCGCTGAAATTCTTTTACAAGGTTAGCCAGTTACACTGTGTAATGAAATCTCCTCATAACTGTTTGGGAAATAGTGACAACTTTACGTTGTTTTGATATTACAGAACATTACTCTAGACGTGCTAAAACTGCTTACAACCTTTCTTTAGTGTCACTCTTACGCCATATGCATAACATTTCTGACTGATCTAGTCTCTTTTCAATTTCAAAAACCTAGAGCTTAGCAACTACAATTATATCCATTATAAATATATATCACAGCACTAGAGCTGTTAATAAAATAATCCTATATTACCTTTGCGTTTATGATGCACGGATCTTGACGTCTGAAACACGAGATTGTATTTAACAAGCGCTTATTTTATGACACAATATATGTGAGCCAGTGCAACACTATTTTGTAAGATGTATAATAAACTGAGACACAACTGATACAAATTAAGTGGATGGAATTCAACGTTCCGGATAAAATACGTCGATTCGGAAAATTCCCTTATCAGTACGGTTATATGAGTGCATCAGGTTCACTTTTCTGAATTTGTTGAAATATACCACGCAACGTTTTTGTTCGTTTAATTTAGATTGAAAGGCGTACTGAATGATTTCACTTATATGACAACAGAGTATCCACTTCGCACTGCGCCCTACTTAAATACGGTGGAACACTGGGATGAAACGTCGTGTGACTTACTCATACACCGGTGATCGACAGATTGACTGGAGTCCGTAAGTTGTACATCAAAGTAGGGTCGCTACACGCTAACAACCAAACCACGGTCGTGGGACCCATGCAACAACAGCAAGCAGCAAACGAACTTTTTTAAACACCACATTGAACTTTTAAAAACATTATCCATAAAATTAAAAGTAAATTAAAATTGATGGAAAACCTAACGATAATTAATACATGTAACATGAACATAAAAGAAATTATGATATCCGCAAGATTTATCACATTGCGAAGTTACCAACACTACGGAGAGGATCTCTAATGAGTGACCCTGGGATATCAAATTTTTGGACCGAACCCAAGATTCTGGCGTTGAATAAAAGGAAATTACTACCCGAGTTACATTAATTGATATCCGGGTCACCGATTTTATAATCTATTTATTATATTTACGAAAGCGTGGGAAAGCTGAATCCCACGCGTGGATATATGAAACAAATATCACATGGCTGTATTACACTGAAATTTACTGACGTATGGGATAATGTCAATTATGGCTGGTGGTTGAAGTGTGCATCCTGATGCCCAGCTTGTGCTATCAGGTTAAGAGAAGACCAGAGGTAGACCTGTTTATGATGCATATACAACATATTTTTGAATACCACAAACGCGTGAAAACGGAAAAACGGATGAACTCTCCAATCGACTTGGATCGTTGTAGGTGATCTTAATTAACACAACAAATTATTTTTAATTGAAAGATCAAAATGTTTTCTTAAATTATATTTGTCTAATGAGACTGAATCGACAAAACGCTATATTTAGCGCCTTGCATACTTGTGCCATTCAATTCTGACCCATGCTAAATTAATAAACTGTTAATTACCTGTTCAGTTCAAGGAGTCATAATAACATCACTTCAAATAAGGCTGACGTTAGTTGAAGGAAATATTGGTCGTAATTCTCCTCATTTGTGTTAAAAAAGGGTACATTTTGTTTGTACTTTAGTTAGACAAATTACAAACCGAACCCTCTTCTGGCTGGCCGATTATTTAGATCAACTGGGTGGTGAGGAAGACTACTTATTTCCGATAAGGCCGTGACCGTGACTTAGTGATTAGCGTGTGCGCTTACTAATTATACTTCAATGTACCGTTCATGGCGTTGAGTCCGTCTATCGAACATCAAGTTTATAAGTGATTCATTCGCTGTGGCTCCGGGAATCATGGGGTGGAGGTGGTTTTTACGAGGTTTTCCACCGTAATTTGGCAAGGAACAGTGTGAAGTTGACACTCCGTTCTCATATAAGTGACATACCTTTGAGTACGACGTTAAACCCCAAGCAAACAAAACAAATAAACTTATTTCTTGATCGCAATTAATCTCTTCACACTCTTCAATTCATTGTGAATAAACAAATATTTATTTTTCTAATTGTGTTTTAGTGTAGACGGTTTCAACGAATTGACTGACAAGAAAAAAAACCTGCTGTCTGGTCAAGTAAGAGTCATTTTAAAAAGAAAAACATAAAACCACATTTCGTCCTTAATTGGTCATTATTTTGTTCTTGTATGAATCACATCCTTTTGCTCAGCACACCAATAACTGTCTGTATAAACATTACGGTCAATCATTGAGTTTAACGTCTATTCCCAATCATATCGTTTGATTTAACCAATGTGTTCACTTATATAAAACATACACGCACCCGAGTTTGTCTTATGTATTACACGAGTAATCGCCAAGCTTTCATTACTGATTTGCATTTACTTGAAATGTGGGCCATTTATTCTTAACTCTGTTTCGGTTATGGCATCATTCTGCAGCCAGAAGGCACAATAAAGAGATCACTCCAGTGAATATCTTATTTCCAACCATACACATTTATTAGTTTTTAATAAATGAAAATTCTTATTAAGTTTTAATTTGTGGTCTAATTTATGAAGTTATTACAATGTGACCAGGTTCGGTCCCTGGACACACGCGACGGTCAACCATGCGATCGAAAAGAGGCACGCACTTAAAAAGTAACATGGATTTGGAAAAAAATGTGTACGACTTTATAGAATAACTACAGCAATTTTATAAATGGTTTGGGTGGTTTGGAAGGAGTTTCCGTATGCTCTAAGAGCTAATTGATAACACCATATGTTTGTGGTGTGTCTATTCGTATTTCGTCTTGCGAATGCCCTGTCCTGTCTTTGTCCGTTGCCAGTATATGGTATAACGGGTGATCTGAAAATGGTTTCACGAGAGTTTCGATATCATTCATTCGTGTTGGCGTTAAATTGGTCATAGGTCTCTATTTTAAAAGTCCTATGCCCATTAGGAAGGCAGTTGCGTGGGGTACCGGTTACCCAGGTACTCTCTGAGGTTTTTGGCAACACAAAGCCGAACTTTTGTATCGTCTTGCACTGTAAATGTGCCCATTTTGTCTTAATGCATCACATATTATCACCTGTGCTGGTCTGTATCTTAACATCGTTTGTTCCCAGTGGCATAGGAGGTGGTGTCCATCACCCAAAATATTCAGTATGCTTGTAAAATGTAGTTGTGCATACATCTATTACAACACTGCAGTGTACGTCGAGTCTAATGTCAATCCTACAGTCAAATAACACAACGAGGACGATAGTTTACCATGGACCACAACAGTTTTTGGTGCATATGAAGGTGAAAAGCATGGCGCAAGCGGTTCATTTAGAATTATTTGTACCTGTTATACAACAGCAATTTAACGTGTTGGTGTACTATGAAACCGAAAGTCCAATAAAATAAAGGGGTGGTTGCGTTACAATGGTTTTACAATAGGCGTCCTCACTGCCCCCGACTAATTATTCGCAAAATCAAACAACTTGGGGAAATAAACTTAGAATGACCATTAATTAAATTTGGAAATAATTAAAATAATCTGTTGTGTTAGCCACAACGGCAATTTCAGCAACATAGAAGAATAGTTGATTAACTGTGTCCTTCGAATATCGTAAAATAGGATCTAGATGAAAAGGCTATTTTAAAAATGCTATTCGGACGGTGGAAATAAATGTGGGCAGCACCTCGGAAGGAAGTATGTCGGAACTATTTACCCTCACTAGGTTTGTCAACAAGTGTAGACCATTATTAACGATACATGCTAGCTTTAGCCTTCCCCTTTGTTTAAAAAAAAGCGGAGTAAATTACGAACGCATATGGTTATAAATACTACCAAAATAAGTCGAGTACAAAATCGGTCAGTGTTAAAACACGCATGTTCCGTACTATCAAAGTCTGCCTACCACTGGGTCATTATGGCCGGGCCTCCCACGTTATCCATCCTTGAAATGACAAAATTATATTACAGAAAATTATAAATGTGATAACGAACAAAGAATAGCCGACTATAATATGCAAATATATCATTGTGATAGGGACTTACTGTGCCGAATCACTTGATGTGAGTAAGCTAACAAATACCCTCTGGTATCCACACAGGCACCTTTTGACATTTGGAGGTTGGCAATAAATTGACTCATATTGAGCAGCAGTAGCAATTTGGTCATTATTGGAACTTGAGGTTAGAGTCACAGCTTTTGTGCCTTTTGACTTTGATATATTGAATGATTTGTCAGACGGAGCGGGGTCATGATTCGTGGGAGAAATTAAGCTAGACATAGGGGAGTTTGATAGAGCTGCTTGAACATTCCACAGTCCGATGCTGATGAGTTTACGGGCGTAAGGTCATTGGCGTCCAGCTTGTCCTCTGAAGACAAGTTTATATCCCGTCCACAAGACGTGTCAACAAGTGCAACAACATCCACAGACACGCGGAACGTAACTCCTACAGATTTCTTGTTGCGAATTGTTCGAGTACATGAATTTATTGCGAATAAAAAATCTGGTTGTCTGCAATTAAATGAGTTTATTACCGGTGTGTTGCACGACAGGGAATGTTAAAGTCAATACACGTTGAATTATATACTCAGAATATCGAACGATTACAGCGGTATCATGTGGTAACTGTCCACACCACCAGAATTTATAGTATCTCCGACACATTGGTATTGGAAACTGGGATGAATTCTTAAAGTGTCTCTAAAAATAATAGAATTTATTTCAAGACAGTGGATTTATTGTTTCTAATCTCTTTATTTTCAATGAATTGGTTGATAGTTTATCTTATTCGGCGTTTTCTCATGATAACATACTATCAACTAAAGACATTGTTTTATTAAACAAGTAAAATAATCTATTTTGGTGTAACAAGGCGTTTATATCACCTTTGTATCGAGAAACGGGTAATTATTTTTAGTAGTTATCTAAATAGGAGTCCAGTTAATGTTTGCAGAAACAAATATGAATACCATACTTCGTCAAGATAGTTCATCGTGAAAAATGTAAAAAGCTAGAGTGAATAAGCTAACTAGCGACAACACTTATTGCGTCTCTGATCTCTAATACGTGTACAGTTGTTTGGAAACATATTGAGTACAACGTTGAACAACAAATTGTCGCATGATAAGTTTGCATAAACATCAATGGATTAATATTCCATTACAAAGTTATTCTGCACAATTTACTCCATAATATATGACACTAAAGTGTTTATCTATCAGATTAGAGGTGCACTTTAATGGCACTGTTAATAGTTATGATAAGCTTGTATTTAGCAGATTTCGGTCTGTAACCCTAATCAACTTTCTGCTTTGTTTCTATACCAGAAGATCTGCTTTTGATATATAGCTGCATAATTTTCGGTCAGTAGATGATTCATAATACCTCTATGGCTCAAATGTTACCCAATTAAAATTACTCATTCTCCCTTTTTTGGGGCGTAACACTACATATACCTACTATAAGATTAGGAGTATAGTAGCAAATGGTGGATTGCAATCAAATAATATGCCATAATGGGATAAATAAGCCCGTTAAAGCTTCTTTTCCCGTCAGAAAAACAACAACAATATTTTCAATTATTTCATATGTATATTTATTGTTGTAAATGTACATTGTAATTGTAAATATTCATGTAAATATACTTCTGTTAAATAAATTAAATGAAATATGGATCTCTTAACGATTTCACAAAGTAATCCGACTAGAGAGCCGTCTGTTGTGTTTTAGTGTTATGTGGTTGGTTGAAGCAAATATCAGATTCCGAGGTTCAGTCAGGACTAGAACTACGAGAAGAAAACACCATTAAGTGACTTAATATTCCGAATTGGTTCCAGTGAGAGGGCTCTAAGTACCACTTGGCTTCCGCAAAGTCACCTTTCAATATTTTGAGATTAGCATCAAATCGACTGAATAGATATTGCAGAGCACTAGCAGCGTGCTCATTATTGGAAAATGTTTTAGTCACAGCTTTTGTATCTTTTGACTTTGATATATTGGATAATTGTTCGGGGGTGTCAGGGTTACGATTCGAAGGAGGAATTAGACTAGACACACTAGAGGTTCATTTGTGTGACTTTCCCGGTTCCCAAGAGCGTCAAGTGACTTTCTGCTGGACATCTCATTGACTTCTTACCCTCATCAACTGAAAAACATGTTTCTATCTCGGTCAATACATGCGTCATCAATCGCGACAAAAGCCTCTTGACCACTTTAAGACAAATTCCACACCCAAAAAATGACAATGTCATTGATTTCACCTTTACGGACATGTCTGAAATTTAGTTGTAATCCAGCTCAAAGTAAAATGCCAAGGCGAGTGTGTCCTTTTTTAGAACAATTATTAATGATCCCAGACGACTTCCAAATCCGGACGTCACATCATTTCCTGTTGCTTAATTAGTCCTGTTACAATTGGAAATGGATTGTTAGAAAAACAAGTAATTGCGTGTCAGTCTATCTTTTTTTGCCATGCCTCTAAGTTCTTGTATGAAGTAACTGCAGGTTCTGGGGAAACTTTTATATGTTAATAATCACATAAACAAATATATTTTTCTTGAGGCTCATTTATTGGGCTGAGATTCCTTCCCGCTGGACGAAATACGTTGAAATGTTTACGGATCTGGAGTAAGACGAGGCGCCGAATTGGTTAAATGATTTAGCCTTTAGCAGCCAGTAACTTACTCGCGTTGTAGTTTCTGTTTATTTTGATGTGGATATTTCGACACTTCCGGAAGGTGGCAAGGTTAAAATTGTTAGCGAAATAAACCTATACGTATTCGAATCTGACAGAGCGGGCAGAATACTGCCATCTCTTGTCTTTATCACATTCTTAGCGACATCTAATTGATTTGAAACAAAACCAAATATGTTTATCTGGGTCATAAAACGCGTAATCCAGTGCGTCCAGTCATCTTGTCCAGTTGGAGACTGCTGATTCCAAATCATGTCGATTATGCCCCGTGACTTGTGACAGTGACACTGATTGGAGCCAGGCTCTGAAGGACCATCAATTGCTAGTCGATTTTCTTGCCCTACTTTATGGCCTATCACATACGTCAAAAGATCTATGGCAAAGAACGCTTTCAGATATTCAGCCTCATCCAGTTACTGAATATTCCAAACGAAAGAAACGCACATCCCTTTGATTCCTTTGTTAATTGTAATTCAACTCAGGGATCCAAGCTAATTCAATGCCGGGGCATGTTGTCATCCGGATGGGCTTTACATTAAGTAATAAGAATGTTGTCAGTACGAAAAGTCCAAACGGAATCTTAAAGATCACCGAATTAGGTCTTTGAGGTCCACAAACACTGGCAGATTATGCGAAGGAATTTGTGAAAATTACATTACTTTTACCACATGCGACATCCACGTGTTCAACAGATTTACCTACTTTAAATTCTATATTTAAAGTATAGAGTTGCTTATCATTCCATACACACATCTAAATCAGTGAATTTAACACAAGCAAGTAGAAAGTTGGAGGCGTTGGTGGTGGGATAATATTTCGGATTTTCTATTCATTTACATCACGGTTTATATTGTGTTGTTTTTAATGTTTTTATTTTCCTTTGCTATCTATGAATCAGTTTTAATGTTGCTTTGATTATCTTTCCTTTTTGTGTTGTACTTTTGTAAATCAGTTTCCATGATACAAACACAGGCCTTCGTCTTCGATAAATGGAAAGTGTATCTGCAGAACAAATATTGCTCTTTAATTACTTTAGGTTTCGATTGACTTTTGTGTTCGGGCTTATCTTAATCAGAAGTAACTTCATCTAGACAAGAAAACAATCGAACGGTGTGCGTTTTGTTATAAATAAACTGTTTTGATTTCAATATCCGTAACGAGTGTGGCATGTTGTTATCTAAAGCACAAACATAAAACTGTTGCTTGTTTCAACTCTCTCATACTGGATGAAATAAAATCCTCAGACTGAGGGCAATGTGTATCATGCACGGACATACGGCTTTCTATAGCGGTAAAGACTTCACAGTTAATGGTTGTGTTGAAGTAGTATAGTGGCCCGTGGCTGCCAGGCAGAACATTTAATTATATATTTTTTTTTCTTTGTTAATTTTTTATTTCAGTGTTATTGTTTTTGAAAATTGAAAAAATTATATAATTAAATTTTCTGCCTGGCAGCCATGGGCCACCATAGGGTAGTACATAAATCAAATAATAAATACAATAACTGCATTGATAATGAATGATTCTTGCCAGATGCAATGTACGTGAATTGCTATGACTTTGTAGCTAATATACATCCACGGAATTTACTTTGCTGTTTCGTAATAATATTTTGTAGCTAAATCATATATGGCTAGTCGGCATACGAATTAATAAACACTGGATTCTGTTACCTTTAGTGTACTATTACAGATCTCGGTTTTGGTCATTATGGTCAATACATAAAGCAGTGGGCCCGCGGCCGTGGCTTAGTGGTAGCGTGTGCGCTTACTAATCCTACTCGACTTTACCGTTCACGGGATCGAGTCCGTCTGTCTACCATCAGGTATATGAGTGAGTCACACGATGTCGCTCCTGTTATCGCGGGGGTGGCTTTTACGAGGTTTCCTCCCGGTTTTCCACCGTTATGGGGCGAGGAAC
>JAQQZZ010053334.1:0-10011 GCA_030265115.1 Mopalia vespertina | reverse complement strand
ATCGGTTTCGAATAAGTTGAAGCCTATTCAAAATATTTGAATCGGTTTCGAATCGGTTTCCAATCAGTTGCGAATAAATTGCGAATCGGTTGCGAATAAGTTGCTGTGAATCGGTTTCGAATCGGGTGCTAACTTTACCGAGGTGAATAATAATTTGATTATTGCAGGGCTTGGCCTGACCAGAACATTAATGTGCTCAGTCAAAGTGAATTATTGGAGCAAATGAATATGTGACAGCCATCTACCAGAGACATCCTTCTCCACACACTGATTCATGCGATGAAGAGTGGTTCATGTTGTAACAGCTGATCGTTTGAGTCAGCTAATAAAATGATCTCGTTAGCAGCTTTGGACACGTTATAGGGCTAGGCGACATACGGCAAACGTATGGCGCGTCCTGTACACACAAAATATATGACCTTTACGACCGAGACAACCCAAATAAGCGCATGATATTTATTCCTGTATTCCCGATAAACCCACTCATACAAAAATAAAGAATCTCATCCCATTTCCTATAACGAGAAAAACCCTTTAAGTATTCTCACTCCACTGGGTGTAAATATTTCCCTCTGTCTGAGCTTATTACAGCTTAATACAGAAATTAGATATATTTAGTTACAAACAAAACTAGAAGTTATAACCATACGGAGCGGTTATATGGCTTTCAAGTTCAAGATCTATTGTTTAAAAAATTAAAACTTTATTTAGTTCAAATAATGTAACCGTCAATTAAGCAGCAGAAGAAAAAATTATAAAAATTATTATCTAAGTGTAATCGAACCGTTTTCCAGACGAATGAGTTGATATATGCGCTATCCGCACACGAAGTGTACTAATAGTTGTGGTATGTGTTTTACATCTATTGAAATCAGGTTAAAAGCAGTAACGGGTTCGTATTCATGAAGTAATTCCGCGTTCAAGGATATGCACAAATAACCGGAAGTCGCAAACTCGTGATCACGTGACACATTTTACCTACCATATGTATGACAGTAATAGATAGTCTTTACCAATTTCTCAAATTGTTGATCGCTGGGTTTGCGCTATACGTCTGTTACATTTCAGAGCTATTCATTAAACGGATTTTAAGTTTTTATTATATTTAAGAAATGAGAGAAAATCAAAATGGCAGTAAAATGATGTCAAACTATAAAATTATCTCGACATGAGTGTGTGTGGGGGGGGGGGAGAATCATAAGAATAATAATAATCTTATCAATTTCAATACGTCTTTCAAGAAAAACTTGAAAGCCATAATAAGTTGTTTTTGCAGGCTTTCTTTGAATTTCATTTGCATGGGCAGCCCAATTACCAGTTGTTTATAGGTTCGATTAAATTTAAAGTCGTGAAAGATTGGTTTAAAATTCTACATCTAAATTAATAGGATTGTTCAAGCAAAAGTTTAAATTTTGTTGACTGCTTTTTTTTTTTAGTGTCAAGATGTAGACCGCAAAGGCTATTTCCAGTGATCAAAGGATATCATATAAATGAAATTTCTCGCCAGCTCCAGCCATGGTTGGGCTGACATGGACTTTGCGCCACCCTGACAAATTGCCCAGGCTTTAACATCATACATTTTGTTTGTCGGAGATCCTTCTTATGAACATATGCACACTATTTCCAACAGTTTGATAAACCTAGCAAATTTCGTATGGATTTTTAATCCGCAAATTTAGTTTCCAAGCGTGTTATGATCTGAACCCAAAACAGAAGAAAGCTGTGGAATCTCCAACAAGGCTGACTATGTTTGTCAGTTATTTTAAACAAAATTCAAAGTCATTGGCGACGATCGATTGACGTCTGAGATAATATGCGCAGTACAGCCGAGGGCTTTCTAAATATATTATGCTGTAGTGATTTCCAGCCAGATATGTGTAGGCACAGAAACCATCATAGCCACGTTTGAACGAATCTAAATGACCAGTCGGCTCTGACAAGAAGCTGGTTTAAGCATGTTTGTTACAAAATTGTGACGGTATGGCATCCTACAAATTATTGACTACAGCTGAAAAATGAAAACGGACTTCAACAAGTTTCCAGAGGTCAGTGAAAGCCACATTCAACACTTGGAAACCGAGTCATTCTAGTTGTTTATGCCTCTAACGTCCTTGGAGATACACGCGATGTGTTAGTTACTATAATAAAAGGAGGAAAAGTAGCTTGGGGAACAAAACGAGAAAACTGATATGAAAATTGTTCCTTTCAAGAGTGCATCTCCGCAAATGGATTGGAAATGGGCAGCTGAAATAAGACTGGTGCTTTCATTACTCTCATTCGCGTTTGAAGGCGACTTCAATCACCGTAGATATCTGATGTGAGTTGAACAGATGGCTGGTAATTGATGTGAATTACGACCCTTTGAAAGTCCATGGGGAAATTCCATTTGTTTTTGTACCTTAATATGCGATGCTTTGTGAAGTGCATTAGGTTTGTTTACCAAAACTACAAATTAGTTTCATGCTCTGATTATTTGGATCATTGATTGATTATTTAGTTCTCAGAAGTATTACACTTCCAAAGCGGTGGCACTTTCCAACAAAAAAACAACCCATTCTTAAATAACTATCTAGTCTAACATGTTATACTCTGTTAAACAATAATGTTAAGCAAGCGCGAAGACAGTGACTATGCTTGACAAATACTACCTTCAGTCAGAGGGATTTTTATCTGCCTTATTTACACGTTTTCTATGTTTTAAGGTAGGGGCCGGTTGCTAGGAGCGACATTAAATCTCATTCCCTATGAAATGACGTCTTTCCACGCTGAATGTCTATACTAATCCATTATTTTATGATGTCACAACAAGTCTAAGGTCTTCACCAATCCGCTGCCAGATGAATGTTTATACTAATGTGTTTTTAACTATTTATTCCGAGTTTGGTTATTCTGAGTTGTTCCGTTCTCCATTTATATTGTTAATGTAATTTAAGTGTGTACGGACGGACCGACTGACGAATTATATGACGACGACAACACACCTGGGGTGAATTGCTTGAAGCGCTATAAAATTTTATTCACTATTAGATTGAAGGTGTATCTCTAATCCTCTATTAGCAAATTTATTAGCAAATTTATTCCGGTGTTTGCAATCAATCGTCTTTCGAACAACTGGTACCACTTAATGGCAATTGAAAGTACTTAAAGTGAAAAGTTATAAATATCCAGGCTGTGTCAATTATGATGACACTGCGATAAGTCATTTTGTACATCACTGTACTTTCTATGCGAAAAAGTATGCTATCTTGGATTGAAAATTGATATGGTCGTTAACATGATATAAAACTGAGTGTCATGTAGCTCACCTGTGAACGGGCTATTTGTCCAGCATTATATTCTGTGGCACTTGTTTGAAGAGTACGGACACCTGATAGAGAACAACTGTAACCTCTAAACATATCAGACAGAATATCATCCAGCGAAACACAAACAGCCCATTTCCCTGGTCATTATGGGTTTTAAAACAGACTGGTTGTCCACGAAAACAGATTATAAACCGTTTACCTGGAGGGATTACTTTGAACGTCTTCTTCCTTAAATTCCTTGAAGTTGTCTTGGTTGGCATCTTCTTGCGATACATATAAATAATGTAAGGGAGGTTACCTGCGGGGACGGATTTGCCTGATACAATTAGACATCTTTGCCATGTCACTTTAATTGGCTCATTGTCTTTCTCTGTAATAATTAGTACTTCAACAAGGTCACATTTCATAGGGACGAATGTACAGATACAATGAGAATTTCTGCGTGGTCAACTATCGATTGACTAGGAATAGACCTGCGCTAATCTCCCTAAACTCCCTAGAATCAAGTGTTCACTGAATTATCGATATACCTGTATTTAATTGAATTATTAAATGGGTCATTTGGTTTGAATTTGCCCAGGTTACACAACATCTAGGCCTACAATTGACCATAGCGTCCGTCACAATGAAAAAAGAAATACAAACTAAAATGTCGTCTGATTGAAGTCGTGATTAGAACAAATAGCAACAACCTTAGACGAACAGCATTTTAATTATAATCGCTTGTGTCCATACCTTGTTGATATTTGCAGGTCTAAACCAGATTCTTGCTAACAATTCCATCGTTTATCGTTTCGAATATCGAAATAAGTTTAGGATGTCAACTACCACGGCCTTCCGGTTATGAAAGAAATTGATTTGTCTGCTCTTATCTTTTAAAAATTCAAGTGTTGAACCAAAGTAAACAAGTAGTTTTGAAAAATTTTAAAAGTATGCAGTGGGTGGTTGGAGGGAGGTAGCGGCACGATTTTGATTTGGTGTGGCTTCATTCATTCGGATCGTCCTGTTTTGGATTCACTTTAGCCCGTGATCGATGGTCGTATTTGTGTTTCCATTGGGCTTGCATGTCGCCATGTACATGAAATAACATTAAGTATGACATAAAATTCCCAAGTAAGCAAACAATCAAAAGCTGCGTGTCTTAATGCGCAGATAAGTCTGACAATTTTAAAGAAGTCTCGCCGACTCTGCCAATGTTTTGTCCTTCTGGCGGCCCTTCTGGGGTTTTCAGATCGTTCACAAGACCCCCGGCTCAATTTTGGAAAATCGTCTTAAAAAATTTAGCTCCAATTGGTTACAGAATTGAAGCAGGTTATATGATCACGACAAGTAGATGAATTATGAGTGGGTCCAAGTTTCCACTTTGAAGGTTTGATCTTTCTTTGTGAGGGGTAGCGTCCTTCCAGAAAAACAAGTGGAACAAAATGACACAGTACTACACGGTGTGAACATGTCGACTGAACAAAATCTGTCACCTTAAACTTCTCAGTCTTTTACTGCTGTTCTTGGAGTCCTTTGTGGTCAGACTGAATACGGTACACCGGACATGTCTTTGGGGGCATACATGTCAATTAATATTAAACAAGCGGTAATGATAACTAATGACACCCCTTGACTCGATAACCAAGACGATTATTCTCACAGTAACGTTAATAAAACATTTTAGAAATATAGCATCAATGACCGAGCAGTGATGCCCCGTCTCGACAAGGAGTTGATTTGGTAAACTGTGGTTTATAAATAATGAATGAAATCTTTATACACTCAAATTGAGGTATTGACGTCATTATCAGGACATTGACCAAAAATCTTGGTTTGCACGATCGTTTAAGCAAAAAATATATATGACTGTACACAACCTTGATTACACAGCTATCCTACACCTATACGAGCAATGAGCGCATCATCTCCAAAGTGGGGTTTTCATAATACTATTGCCACGTGACAACTATTAAACATTAAGCGGAAAAATATTTACTGTGAGAGCAACATACTCACTCACAAAAATCTTCTTTTTTAAAATATACAATATTTTTAGTTTTAAGATTATGAACACGAATCCGAAGAGCTACATATACAGGGTAATATTTAAAGGGTGGCCGCATAATGATCAGAATCCTTCTGCCACTCTTCAGATTGACCTAATGTTTGGAAAATTACTAAATGTAGGCAGATGGAATGTCTAAATTTGGAAGCTTCTGTTGCCCTTATGCTCTCAGGATCAAGGACAAATTGAAGCCGCTCCGTTCTTGTGTCATTGTTGTTGGTGTCGTGTACATGTAGTTGGTAGTGACATATTTATCCTCCTAAGACCCAGGGTAATGTTCTTTGTTAACTCTTAAGGCCATTCAATAGGTAGCTTCTTTTGAGCTATTTTGTGAGTTCGGGTATTTGTTCACAGATATTGACATTGGGTTGGAATTTCAATTTGCAGCTCGAAAATGAATAACTGGCACACAGGCACATTTCCTTCAGGCATATTTTGTTTTATCGAAATTTAACACAATAAATAAACAATAAACGAAATACGGTTAGACAATTGGACTTGCTGTGGATTAAACTAGAGTTCCTTTTTGGTTATCATAAGGCATGATCTGGGTCCATTAACTTCTGGCATCTAATAATTAATTTAGCAATGTGTCAATGTGCTGTAGCTTTTGCCCTGTTGTTTAAATCCTCACATGTACCATTTCCGTTTGTAAAAAACGTGGAACAGTACAGACAAAAGATTCTGCGTGGATAGATTGTCGAATTTATAAAGCCTTCCCAATTACCGAAATTTAAATTGGCTTCTGGTACCCAAACTAGTTCAAGGGAAACTCGACGTTGACTACCGGAGAATAGTACACCGGAAATACTTTGATCGACATGTGACAGTGGGCTGGTATGAATTTTACATGAGTGATACTGTTAACATAAGGAAGAGGTAGCGGTGAGAGAAAGGCTCTCGCTGCTACCTTAAATAACCTTTAAATATATATAAACTAAATCACACAGTAATAAGGGGGAAATCTGAGATCACCGCATGCTTTTATAAAGATCCAATTATCAAGTTAGTATAGGTTATTATTTTCCCTATCAATACTAGAAGGACCCGCTGGGACCATTATAGAGCTTTCTTTGGTATTTCGTTGAAATGCACTGTTCGATACTTTACATATATTCGCTCTCACTGATGTTCCAACAGTGACCAATGGTCACTCGTCACATGGTCCATGAAGAGAGTAGTGTTTTTTTCACTAATTATAGTTTAATTTATATGGTTAAAAAACGTCCTAACGATATATTCGCGATGCGGTAAAATCTGCAACTAGACGACGTTTGTTAGTATAGAATTTATTGATTTTGTACACATACCATGGTTAATTGTATTGAAAAGTCATATCAGTCAATAGGTTCATTCGTGATTTTACTAAATGAAAAAAATAGAGTGATATATAAAACAGCTCAGACAATTGTTCGGTCGGTTAATCGTAAGACATAGACCCATAGAAGGTGTCACAAATTAAGAAAACAAGTCAATTTTCCTCCAATCTATTCGTTCCATACGACAATCTCGTTTTCAGTAATTCGACCAAAACTTTATCTTTATTGATAAATATGTATATTTTGAATATGATTGAATAATTACCGGGGCAAGTTGTTCAAAGAGCTATTAAATTTTGTCTGCTGTTAAGTGACGTCATGCCATGTTTAAGGTCTATCTCTAATCCGCTATTAATAATTTAATCTGGTGTTATCGACTAATCGTCTTTCGAGCAACTTATCCAAGGAGAGGTGAATTACTCTTCCATCGCAGATTAGCTGGTCACTTCTAAAAAAATTTTAAACCGGATTTGTTTCACAATACACTCAGTTGTGTTTTTGTTGAGAATATGGTGCTGATGAGGCCACTTAGTTAGTGATTTTTAAACGCGGTAAGTGTACTAAGGCAAGATGATGCATAGGCATAGGTGATACTAAACTGGCTTGTGTCGATTGTGGTTTAAGTAGAACATAAGTTTATTTCACTCGTGTGAAGGTGGGCCAGCCGACAGGGAGATGGAAACCGTTCGTGGCGTCTGTCAACAAACCATTACAGGACGGAACAATGACAAGATGTAAAGCATCACCAGAAAGAGGTCGGATTTCTTCTGCCCTCTGGGTCTGGGACAACCAGGGATCGGTTCTCGAAAAACTATTACGTTTAATTCGGTATAAAATGGCGTCACGCTATGTTTAATTAAAACCGATGTATAATCCACAATGAGCAAATTAGTCTGTCTGTCGAACAACTTGCCCCAGCCACACAATACAAACCCTGGACGTTTTGCTCATTTCATCATCTGTTGGACAAAACTGTTGGAAATTCCAGCGTTTGTTTTTTGGATAAGTCCAAGGAATAATTGTACACGTTTTGTTTATTACTGCAAATAATTCACAGAAAATAAGTTCAGAATTTTAACGATAATCCCCCATTACGTTGGTAGTTCGACATCCAGCGGCGTGCTTTAGAAACTATCATGTCAGTTATATTTATTCGTAATAGCATAATTCTGTTTAATTAATAAAAACAATTAAAAACCCTTCACTAAAATATGAAACTTTAGCTTGTTATCGGAAAATATAATTTACAAAGATACCAAAATTACAAGACTGGAATTCTTTCCGAATCCGAATAATAAAACAATGACATGCTACAAACATAGTCATCAGTTGGTCATGATCTAAGCTATTATAAACTATAGATTTTAACAAAAATAGCAGTTTGTTCGATTTCTTGGGACCGAGTACTCGTAACGTATCAAATGAAAAGTTGGAGAGATAAAACAATCTTTAGAAGTCGTCGTTCGCATTACGAGCGGGAAAGATGGCGACATCTCATTGTCGTTTAAAATACCTCATGAAGAAGGACGGAAGCCAACTTCATCAAATCTGTCTGCACGAAGAGATGAATAAAAGTGACGTCAGAGAGGGTAAGTATTTTGAAGAGAGGAACAATGTCACAGCGGCTTGGTTAAATAGAAATGATTCGCAAGGTCCGTTTTGTTTTTTAAATTTATATGGGAGTTGTGATTTCGAGAATAACAATAAGACATCATTCAAGTAATGACAAATCGAATAGTACAATAACTGTTTATCAGAGTTTCTCTGTTAACTTCTATTTTGAATGTGCCTAATAACATTATATTTCTTTAAATCTTTTTGTCAATTTATTTTATGTGAGATTTCAAATTCAGGGAAATACAAACCATGATGCTCACAATGATGTATGTACACTGTACGTGTTTTAACTTTGTTATGACAGTGGGATTACAGAAGGTTGGTATAACGTTATTATTTAACATGTATGTTTTGTCTTGTTTGTAAATTAAGAGAAATAAATTCGCTTTAGAGGGCAAACAGGATGGACAGAATAGTGGCGCGACAGAAGTAGAAAATATGCTGCTTGGAAGACGAAAAACCGTAATCATATCATTAGCAAATATAAAATTGTACGTATTGTGGGCAATAAAGATGTAACCATTTCACCAGATTTAAAACGGTGACACGTTTAGCCATTTGTGGAGATTTTTGTACAGTCGAAAGAGAAATATTAATGATATATGTAAATAGTTCTAAATATGGACAGCATCACGTTTAATGGGCTTCTTTTTATAAATTTATTATAAAAAAAATGTAATTGCAAATAACTATGGTATGTGCGCATGATAGAGCTGCTTAGTATAAGTCAAAACAGGTTATGTTCCTATGAACATTGCTAGGAACTTGGCTTGGGGTAGTGTTTACGTGTTAAACTCGAGTGTTACGTGTTTACAGAGCTGTAGCCTTGTTCAACTTGCCATGCAGGTTTGGTTGCAAGATTACGTATGAGATCCCTTTGTTCGCTCACGTGAGCTGACCCCTCGCTCACCCCAAGTTGAGTTTTTAACATTCTGTTTCCTGCATGTTAGAGCTCATTATGAGATGACTATGTTGAGGTTGACAGGCGGATTAGAACTTTGACTTTACGCCTTTTCGACATTTTGAATACGTGATACATTAATTTGATGTACTGTTGATATACAGCTTCTGTGTGATGTCTTTTGAAATCTGGAATTGAGGTGTTACATTTTTGCGGTTTAAATGAATGAAAAATTAAGACGCTCCAGCAGAACAACGTGCGGGAAAAGCTCGAATCGTACTGGAATGGCTTCCAAACAGGTTACTATTAGTACCAAAGAAGAGTCTAATGAGGAAACTGTTAAGGATGAATCCGGTGGCGCAAGACCAAAATCCAATATGAAATCAGAATCATCATCAGGGAATCATGTTCCTGAACCGGACAAGGAAATTAAAGACTTGTGTCAGAAATTAGCTGAGTTAGAAAGTGTCAAACAGCATGAACTGAAGGAAATGAAAAAACGTCAGAGAAAAGAAAAACAGCGAGAGAAAGAAATATTGAAAGCCAAAATAAAAAATGCAACAAAGGAGATAGAAGAATTACAACAAAAAGGTACTGTACATAGTAAGATTTTAGGTGATAATGGGAAGGATACGATTGAAATGAGCTCCTCTGAGATGATCAGTGCACAAGATATTGACCTTAACATGTTGAGAAAGTTACCTAAGTTAAACAAAAAAGTTCACTAGAAAATGAAATCGCTGCTTATAGTAGAAGATTCAGAATTAAGTTCGGATGATGATTTTGATGCGTGTGATTACAATACTACAGCGAGTAAACACA
>JAQQZZ010053323.1:0-10012 GCA_030265115.1 Mopalia vespertina | reverse complement strand
ATCTAGAACATAAGATGATTCATCGATTTTAATTGATCTACATCCCTGTGCCAGTGTGATTGCTTTTACGAAATATAGATATGCCAGGCTTTCAGATTCCCTCCTATTAAGCCCATTTTATTAACTGTCTTATACACTGTCAAACGAGTCTATGGTGTTCTGTTTAAATGTGTTCATTCGTACCTTACCGGACTAGTGATTTACAATTATAATCATGTTGTGTTGTACTTTTTACATTCCTCTTTCATAAATTTATTTAACTACAATTTCATTCTCCAAAAAATATTTTCATATATCTGCTGGACCCAATGGTGGCCACACTAATCCCTCCAGACCGTTGACTTTTGATTCTACATTAATTACCCTAGCATGGGTCCTTCTCAACTTAAATCATTATTTTACACTGAGTAGTACTAATTTATATGATGTTTTCAAAAAAATTCTTTAGTAGCTGTTACTAGTCATATTTTGGAATATTTTTAATTGCTTAAGTTTTTCTTGTAATAAGTTCACATAAACAGTTTTATTTTAATTTATATTTTTTCAACTATTCTTTACTGATTAAAAACGTTTTGGTCTATTTTTAATTGACATATGTCTCTTAGCTCTTGTTGATTGACCCCATATGGGGCCACACGCTGAGGTGATTTACAATTATACAAGCACCTGTCTGGACTATAAATGTACTTTCAAAATTCGCATTCAACTATTAGCATTCTTCCAACTGTTTTAGTTTATTTAAACACAAGTCTCATCTCATGATTTGAAAGTTGTTTCGAGTATCTGACTACAAGGATAATTTTAACTTAACAGACATCATTCTTAAGTTTCCCAGTTTTTTGCACAAACTTATGTCTAGACGCAATATCTACCAACCTCCCTATATTATTCTTACCATTTCCCCCTCTCGTTCAGGGTTAGGTATATATAGTCCACCAGCATCATTCACTTTAGCCTTGTTTCTTGCTATTGAAAATGACAACCATCCGAAAAGCTTGTAGCCCGACAGTGTATCCTGTTTTTGATAAGTAGCTCTTATCATTAGTTTACTATTTTTTGTTATTTCTTTGTTTTATTCATCTTGTCCTGATTTCATTCTGGTTGTAACGTTATCTTAATTATATTTGTGTAAATACTATTATTCCTTATATCTACCAAGTGTTGATTTTATGTTGAACTAATAACGTTTTTCTTACAGATTGACGATTATCTTATACGTTTTAGTAGTTTTAGGTTATTGTTACTTATCAGCAACTATTTGGGTTATTTCGTATTAAAACTTCCTTTATTTAAGATCAACAGTTGTAATTTCTTTGGTTTACAATAAGTTTTATTCTAAGTGGTCATATTTTTTGTCACATCTTCCACATTACAATTTAATCTTTAGTTTAATTACACATCAGTTTTACTTATAAACTGATATTTCCTCTCACAAGCCCATACCTACTTTAATCTCCTTGGCTTCACTTCTTATTCTACTTCAACTGTCTATCCTTCTCTGTACCACTAAGCTTATCTCTGCTCCTCTGATATGGCTAAACAACAGATCAGGCGCCATTTTAACAACAACAATTCTAAATCTAAAAAGAACCCCAATTTTTCAAAATGTTCTACAACGGTAAAGGCACTACCAGACCCTCCAGTGCCTACACACTATTGGCCTCATAAAGGGACATATTCGTGACAAATCCTTCCCTGATTCCATTTCACCTGGTCAACGTAATGCTCAGATTGATAGAGCTATTGACCAAGCAAATTAAACCTGGGCAAAGAATATCATCCAGGTGATGATTGCCCGTTACGAATCTTGTCTATCAAAATTAAAAGCACAAGTGACTTTGGTTAAGTCATCAAAGAGTCTGGATAATGACCGTGCTTTCTTTAATGCCATAAAATTGGCTAAACGGAACTTTCGACATAAACTTTTAAATTCCACTTTAACAACCTTTGACTCATTTGTTCGTTCTATTAAATCTAGACGGCCCGGCACTTCTTCTGTTTTTCCTATATCTTTGGTTCCCTCTACTTCTATCAATCCTTGGTCTTCCCCTAGTACTTCATCTTCTACCCCTTCTCTACAACCTGAAACATCTTGTCCATCTTCTCCTCCTAGACTTAGACATTCGTCTCCACCCTGTACATCTCCACCTTCTCCTCAGGCTGGACCTGCATGTCTTTCCCCATCTCCCCAGCCTGGACCTTCCTCCCTGCCTTCCCCATCATCTCTAGTCCAATCACCCCACCGTCCTGGTCGTTCCTATTATGATGCCCTAAGATCCCCACCAAAAGCTAAAAAAAAAAAGAAGATTAAATCTAATAATATAGAAATAATACTTTTTGGGGATTCCGACGTACCGGTTCAGATAAAAATGTCCTTCTGACATGAAACAATAAAATTATTTTATTAGGGGATTCCAATCTCTCCAGAATCATTTTAAACCGTCAGCCTGATATGCAAGTAGCATGGTACCCAGGTGCAAATTTCAACTCTTTTCAGAAACAAGCTCAACGATTTTTAAATTTTTAAATAAATGAACCTGTTGGATGAGCCATTGATTTGATATGTGAGTATAATTTGCAATTACGTTCTTTAAATGCCGTATATTTATGAACTCATTTTTTTTTCTCAAATTATATCATTTTTGGGGGGCGAATAAACAGTGAATCTCGGGCATTAAAAATAAATAATTTTAATCTAATCATGAGTTCACCCAACAATGATGTGTCACTCACAGCGCAGTTTTTAACATTGACATATTTATTTTATCTTGTAGATTGAAATAGTTGGACCCATTTCAATCAAGGTCAAAGATTGCGTATCATTGATAAATCACATATCTTTTGTTATCGTACCAAAGTCCTTTGAGTTATATAGTTTTCCACACAAACACTTCATGATATTGTTAATCCGTGATTAACCTTTCATGATGAAGGTAGGAATATAACTTTACTGCAACAATTTGTGTTGTTTGTTTGATTGTTTTTTTTTTATAATATATCACTCATATCACAGCTTGCCAGCCGAATGTTTTAAAGAAACTGTTAACTTTAGTTTCCAGTTAGTTTTTAGAGCTGAACGAGATTCAATCAACATACAGATATGCATACAGTAAGGTCATTTTCCAGCTGCTACTGACTATAATTTTTATTTCCATATCAGATTGTAGGTACAGTGTTGATCGGAGTACTGTTGGCCGTTGAAGTTTTGGCGTTGAAACCGGTGTATTTCCGACAACCCGAGAAAGTGGTCAAAACGGCTCACATCAGACAGGTCACCTACCTTCCATCTCGGGCAGCTAGAGTTGGCCTGGACCTTTGTCCAACGTGTATTGACTTCACCGGACAAGCCATCAATACTCTACTCAACATCATCTTAAGTATGTCTTTTGTATTGGAATGAGGCATTGAACACATGATACATGTCTAATTTTCCACTAGACGAACATATTCGTGTGAAGTGAATATTTTGGAGGGGAAACGAAACTAAAACAAACAGAAAACCCCCCATAATTTATACTTTCCAGAAAAATCAGCAATTTTTTTAGACTATTGCATGTATTGTGATTTATTTTTGGCCTATTTGGTTTGTGGCAATATTCGTCTCTAAAAAATGAAATCACTTCAAACATTTTCGCAGAATCGAACGATCAACGAACATGGCCCAGGTAGCAAATTGAACAGCGCATGCGTACGTACCAACAATTTTGCTTCAGTTTGCGCGATTAAATTCGCCTTGTCGGAAAAACGTCTTGAAAATTAATAAATCTGTCATACAAGACACACCTTTATGAAACTTCGTTAAGACAAAATCTAATCGTAAATTACGTCATCTCATGTTAAACGTGCATAAGGTGACGTCATTTAAGATAAAATATGTTCGTATGAAGTTTCACGAAAGTGTGCCCAGTCTCCTGGTAAGCCTACACATTAGGTCGTTTTGGAAAAGTTTTTCAAATTTGCATTTAATTGGCTTCACCCAGTTACTTTTATTTGTAGGAAATGTTCGTTAGAGCTTAGAAACGCTTTCTAATTAATTTCTTACTACAGATGCTGGTGTTGTGGGAACTTGCGGAGAGCTTTGTTCCCTCCTTGAGCAGAAGACAGGAAGCCAGGCTTTAGGTGCCATCTGTGATATTCTTTGTGATGTAGCCGGTATCGACGAGTTCATCAAACTCATACAAAAGTAAGTACAAGACTTCTGAAAAGTGCTCTATTCTGTAACATCGACTTAGTTTGTCTGATTGAGGTTTAACTTCGCACTCAATGGTATTTCACTTATATGACGACGGATAGTCCATTTCACACTGTTTCTTGCTTAAATACGGTGTAAAACTGAGAGGAAACTGCCACCGGAGCCACATCGTGTAACTTAGGCCTACTCATACACCTTACGGTCGATAGACGGACTCGAGCCCGTGAACGGTACATCACAGTAGGATTAGTAAGCTGCCACGCTATCCACTTTAAACCACGGTCACAGGCCACTTATTTACTAAGAGCTCAGTCTATTGCGTTTGTGTGTTAAATTTTACAATCATTTGTGTTCTTCGTGTAAACCTAATATTGTTGAAGATGACACAATAACTTAAAGATTCCCCGTCAAGAATTAATGGTAGAAAAGGAGTTTGATTAAATGTGTGTCATTCTTTTGGAATAGTTTAACTTCTTGACTTATTATAAGTCAAGTTTAGAAGTCTTGTTGCTATCTTACCATATCCGAACTAAGTTAGTATCATTTTGTCTCGATGTGCATTTCCCCACTTCTCAGTCATCTCTATATATTATAATACAATAAACGTTCAAATATTTTGTTTTCAATGTTTTTTTCACAGAGCTGATTTGGACCCAATCTATTTCTGTGAGTTGTTGAAAGCTTGTCCAATATTTGATGGCGGAGATGCTAAGATCACAGCTCTTACCGTCAATCCCAAAAGTGGACCCCAAGGTGAGATATTGAAGGCTTTACCTGCAAATAATTCAAGCAATATACTGAAAAGCTTTATCAGCAGCGTTATATCTTGTTAACAAAAGCCCCCCGAATAAACTGAGCAAGTTTAGAGTTGACTCCCCCTTTTTCAATTACACCCAACTAATCATTTATGGGTTTACTACTAACCTGTAGGTTTCACAAGCTAGTGTCATCGTTACGCGCTACCCGATTGGGTGCCTACACGTTCCTAGACATCCAATCAATGCATAATATATATATTGCGTACAGTTGGCCAAAATAAAGATACAAAACTTGCCATCTTTTAATAATTAACTCTTTTGGTGACTTTAAAAACCCAAACTGCAGTGATCTGCTGAGATTTGATAGCATAACAATGTTATTCTAACAATAGTCGAACTGGTTTATCTCATCTTGTTTCTAGGTACTGAATTCGTCATTGACCTTGAATACAAGTCAGTGAATGGAACTGGGACAGGAGAAATTGCCTTGGGAATTGAAACCGTCGATGGGGTTCCTCTTGGTATGTAGCTTCGACTTACTTGTAATCGCTTCTTTTTAAAAAAAAAAATCTTAGTAGGTTATAATTGGGTTAACGTGCTTCGTTAGTTCAGTTAAAACAATATTAATGAATATATACGCGAATGTTACTCCCGTAAGTATTTATAGCACAATGTACTTAGCAGGGTTGATATTTTATGAAAGTTGGTACCTACAGCTCGTCCAAAATTATATAGATACATGGAATGCTATAGGTTTGATAAAACGTTTCTCTGTACCGTAACCGGGACATGTTTTGAACGTAGGTTTAACAGATTTAAGGGAAACATTTATCAGAAAAGTCACACAATTTCCACACTTATCGAGGTTACTACCAATTCAACAATCCTATTAGAGCTTTTTCTGATACCAGTAAAGCTCAGCCTATATAGTGTTTCTTTGTTTTAACATTGCCTCTTTAAACTGATTTCAAATCGAACAACAGGGGATTCCTTCCTTAATCAAATGGCGAAACCAGGTCAGTACATTCAACGATTTAATGTGAAAGCTGAACCAGATCCGAACTGTGACCCGACGCAACAGATATGTGAACAATGGCTTCCAGGAAACTATGTCATTAAAATTGGTAAGAATGTCAATTGTTTTGTTGATTCGTTACTAATCACCAGTGTATGACGGGATCTCTCATTACATCAACCATTTGGGTTTTTTTAATGAATATTCTCTACAAGTTAAATTTACAACAACAAACAAAAAATAAGCGTAAAAACAAAATTCCAAAAGAAAAACAACTGATTAGAATGCCATATTTAATTCCATACCTTAATATTTTTAACTACTATTCTTCCGATGAATTGTCAGATGCATTGTCGTCTTATATTACGGCAAAGGATGATTTAACAGTAATATCAAATGAATCTTTAATTACTGGCTTTATTAATTATTTATTAATATCTACCAATTTTCATTTTCAGATATTTGCAATGGCGAATGTGGAAGTGCTCATCCCAACAGCCAGATTTACGACACCGGCAGCACTAATTTCACACTTACCGCTTAAAACAAAGATGAAATATACCACATTTGTTTGTGTCAGCTTGTACATTACGCCAGGTTTTTTCGTGTGGAAGTTTTTCCCTAGATAAGATTCTCGAATAACAATGCTGGAATTGTAGATAAAATTCGCATTACCTTACCGTCTATGAACTGTGCATATGCTCGTGTTCAAAGCACGCAGTAGTATGGATGTCAAACATACAATTCTGGTTTTACATCAATAAGTATTGTCTTTTTAAATAGTTCATGCAGTAACAATAAATGTTATAGCAAAAAAGAAAATTGTTTTTATTTGTCTCGTATAAGTCACAAGGTCGCCGAAACAAATTGATGATTAAAAGTAAACAGATTTTATACAAGCCAAGAGAAATCCGGTGCATTCCCAGATGTACAGAATATAGGACCCTATCTATGTATACGCTCCTTTACAAATACGCGAATGCTACCATGATCTGCACTTTATCTTCCAACATATAAAACAAATTGTATGGCCTTTCCCTTTGATTTAAACCATGCTGACTTCTTCCGTGAACACTAGTGGGTTAGATCGACCCATAAAACGATCAATTGACGTCCACTTGCACATCAAAATCAATCATTTCTCAGCAGTATATTTAAACTGTCTTCCCGATTTGAGGACGAGATTTGGTGCGACATGCCTGGGTCTCTTCCAGTTGGGAACCGTCCATCAGTGAGTGTTCAACGAACAAGACAGAATGTTTTTTGGCGAGGTAGGAGGCCATACAGAGATAGGCCTCATTTCTAAGGGTTTCGTACGGCTTATTGATCTCTCTGGACTGAATAATACAAGAAGAGAATTAAGACAGGAGAAATCTTGATTGAAAATTTAATTAACTACCCATAAATGTGAGATTACGAAGTACTAAGTACTTTAAATTCAGCTTGGAAATTAAATCACCGCACGGCCGATTCATGTTGAAGACACAATCAGTAACGCTCGTCATTTTATTCGGTCCGAAGTGGATGGGCCTTGTAAATGACTCGCTTGTATCACGGACACATTTGGATTGTTGTTGGTTAACGCTATTTCTCTGAAAAAGTAGACTGGGATGAGAATCGTCACATTGGCTAGTTACCTCCAAATAATTTGAAATTAAACAAAGAAAAAACAGGCAGGTAGTAACCATCAATCTGAATGCTATTGAGGGGTGATAAACAACAAACTGAATGGCACTTTATCCTACAGTATCACTCGGTCATTTCAAACTGATTTTCTTATTTAAGTCATATAATCTAGTCCCTTCACAATGACGTCAGTTGTTACTACATACAGCGTTAACATCAAGTTAAAGGTCAAGTTACGAAAGAGAGAATGATTTGATCTCTTAATTGTTTTGAATAGTCGAAGCTAGGCCGTTAGAAGGGGACGGTTAAGCTACATTTCAAAATCATAGACAAGACAGGTAAAGTGGGTCTGTTACACAAACTTGAGCACACGCTGGTACTTTCTTCCCAGGAAGTCACGTGGTGGAACTCTACTTGTCGCCACAGTAAAGGAAAAAGCCCAGCAGCAATAACATCATTTGACCAAAACTGTCGCCGTTTTACCTTCACTATAACGGGTAGCCCTAAACTAGTAGGCTACATGTGTTTTGTAGTGATAGTTGAAAGATTGCCGTAAATTATGTGGTGGTCGTCCAAATAATACAACTGTATAAATACATCGGGAATATATAATGATGTCGTAGGGGCCTACAGCTCAATTCCACGCAATGATTTTCAAAGTAACTAACAAATCTAAAATGTACACCTTTTTAAGCAGCTGGATTTGTACGTAACTGTGGCGAAAGGTAGGGCTCCACCACGTGACTCCTTGGGAGAACGTGAGGGCGCGGGATTATCCCAACGTTGAAACCTGCGTAAAAAAGCTAGATGGTAACCTATTTCATCCAGTTATGGCAGGAAGAGTGTGCTATTTCTTTTAAGAAAAGATCCTTCTATGAGTTTAATCTCTCAGTTTCTAATCGTCTTGATGTTTCACTACCTTGTAGGCATATTATAACAAGCGTAGAATGCGCAAATCGGTTGCAGGGGTGACTGCTGTTGTCGTGCGCTTGTTCTATTTTTAGAACTACGTCACATGACAGTAAAGGCGTTGACTCAAAAACAAATCTGACGTGTGCTTCGTTGTGTTAGAATTCGGGGGCCGGTCGGGGCCTGGGCCGATTTCACGAAGCAGTTTTTAAGTTCACTTAAGTGAAAACATGAATATAGCACTAACTTTTGAATTCTGACACTGGGTATTTTAGGATTTATATCTCTATAATCCTAAGCAAATAATTAAAAGCAAACAAATAGGATATAAGCTAAATACAATGTGGAATTTGTGACTATAGTTTTCCGCTTAAGTCAGAATTTGCTTCGTGAAATCGGGCCCTGAGTTGGGTAGACTGTTGTGGGATTTGTATTTGTTTTAGGAAAAGCGAAGACGGGCTTCCACGTGGTGTGTTTTTTAAAGCGATAAAGGTGCAACTTTTAAATACGGAATACGATTTATTGTTAACATCTGTGTGAGGCGAGTTGAACAGCGACTGTTTTCATCGGGATTATAATTAAAACGGTGTATTCACGGCGTGTATGTTAGAGGAGGTAGGCCTACTTCCTTAGGTGGATGGTTATCAATTGGTCATAGTCGTTTTACTTTGAGGTCATACCACGGTCTATAACAAGTAGTTTGAGCGATGGGTAACGCGTAGTTTCGAACACAGAGCATTCAACCCACAGACAACAGGGTGCAGCCATCAGGCTGCTCACAAATTCTACTGGTTTTAGCTTTGAAGCCATTGTTTTTTAACGGTTGACTTGTACTCATGCAGAGATTTGTGTAGCAGATTTTGTATGGCAAGCAGGATTTTGCTTCAAGTTCCAGAGATTAATTTTGTCATTACCTTTCTTAAAGTAAATACATAGATTCGACAGAATGTAATGTTTAAAAAATATCTCAGTCTCTAATGGATTAATCGGGTTGCAAATACGCCCTTCCAGCTATATTGTAAGATACACAATGGCATTTGTTGTCACCCAGGGCCCCGAGTTGGCGTAAGACCACTATTATCAACTCTCGAATATAGTTCTTAATAAAAATGGTGTGTTGTCTTGTTTTAATTTGTTCTGCACCTGGAAATTTGTTTTTGGTGAAGTATTTGGTATTGATGTGAAGTAATTGAGTGGATGCTTCTGGTCGGTGTAATATTATAGCTTAAATAGGTCACATTTGGTGTATTAAGCACCATTTGATGGAGGGTTGATTCGGCTGTTGTTTACATTCTGAAGGTAGCTTGGCAACCCCTATCACATTGCAGGTTATGTAGCTAAAAATTTCAACCGTTACACCGGTCAAGATTTTGGTATTTTAGTAGCTTTGTTGTTATAGTTTTAATTTTTTGTATGAGACAGGTACTGACCAAATCTAGTCTCGCGTGAACCAGACTATCTCGCGTTAACTTCGACCACGGCTACATAGTCTGGTAACAGTGCATGTTAAAT
>JAQQZZ010053312.1:0-10013 GCA_030265115.1 Mopalia vespertina | reverse complement strand
GATAGTTCAAAACTGGCTGACCAACCAGAGTGCAGGAAAACTTAGCAGCACAGGATTTGATGACTCAACTGGTTCTTATGTTGCTTTTTAATGGATGATAACCAGAGTTACTATCAGGTTATGAAAATGGAAATTAATGTATTGTATTACACACAAAAGTTTTACTTATTTATAGAATATGTTTTTTGGGTGGTCTTCTCCTTTAAGAATTGGAGACCAATATCTGTCTTAAATGTACAATGCAAACTAGCATGGGCCTGTATAGCAGAACGTATAAACAATACTGACCAAATATAATTCATGATGATCAAAAGGGTTTTGTTAAAGGTAGGTTCATTGGAGAGAATATTCGTTCGGTGAGCGACATAATAGACTTTTCAGATAGACTATCTATTCATGTTACCCTTCTGCTTGTAGACTTTGAAAAAACATTTGATACCATCTATTCGTCTTTTCTATACCAATCATTAGAACTTTACAATTTCGGTCCTCAATTAAAACATGGATACAAACTTTATAATATAACATTTCATGCAGCATCCTACAATGCGGGTTTCTTTGTTCCCCATTCAGTATTGTATTAAATGTGGCTATAGCCAAGGAGATCCAGTATCCCCTTATCTCTTCATCAGATGTGCCGAGATTTTGGCTTTGCAAATAAGAAATAATAAGACAATAACATGTTTTAAGATTGCAGATCAAGAATACAGGTTAAACATGTTTGCAGATGATACCACAATATTCGCAGACGGTTCAGAGCAATCTCTCTCATCCTGTCTCTCTGCCCTCCAGAAGTTTGGTCGACTGTTAAAAGTAAATACCGACAACTAACATGGCTTGGTCTATTTAAAGACGATTCAGACAGTTTGAGAAAAAAGCTTCATCTTAGTTATTGTCATGTTTTTTTTAAAATTATTGGGGGTCGCATTTAGCACAAGTGAAAAAGAAATGGTAGAGTTGAATGTTGAATAAAAGATTAATGATATAAAAAGGTTACTAGGAGAGTGGTCTAAAAGATCTTTGATTGAAGTAGGTAGAGTCACCGTGATAACAACTATTGCTCTACCAGAGCTAACCCATTTGTTTTTTACATTACCAAACCCTCCGTCAGATATTATTAAACGTTGGAATACTATTATCTTTAACTTCATCTGGAAGCTAGAAGAAAAATGACAGGGTTAAGAGAATACAGTTGATACAAAACTATCGAAACGGCGGGATAAAGGTGCCGGACATAGAGCTTTTTATGAAAGCCATTAAAATTTCCTGTTTTCGCAGACTGATTCAAAAGAAGAGCAGGAACTATTTCATAATTTAGCATCATTTGAATCCAATTTTTTATCCTGCTGAATGTATCCCAAAATTTTTAAATACACTCGTAACAAAAGTAAATAATTTTTGAGGTCATGTTTTTCAGGCTTGGGCGGAATTCTTGTCTATTTTAAAATATACCAACCCCCGCCATGTTTTGCCTCAACCACTGTGGAATAATGACCTTTTTCAAATAGGGGGAAATCCAATCTTCTATAAAGTATGGTATAATAGACGAATACGGTACATCAATGATATCCTATCGAACAATGGTAAACTTTTGGAACATGAAAATGTCTCTAAAATGTTTAATTTTAGACCAACTGTTTTGACATATTTTGCGTTAAAAAAGGTGATCAAAGCATACTTAAATCAAAATTGTAACGTTCAAAAACGTGTAAACCCCATCAGGTCTTTTAATGAAGCATCTGAAAGGATGCAAACCTTTTTTAGGACTATTAGTGAAAAATAAATGCCACAAACCAACTTCACAATATACTAAGAGGGAGTTTGACTGGGAATTTATTTATTTATGGCCTTTTATAAGCACTAAGGATACCAAGCTTGTATCGTTTCAATATAGAATAACCAACAGAATATTGACAACTAACTCTTTCTTACACAACATTGGGATTAAAGATAGCTTGATGTGCTCATTCTGTAAAACAGAAATAGAAACAATACAGCATTAACTATCAAACTATGAAATAGTTCAAATATTCGGGAAAGACTTTGAAAGTTGGATACGGTCTGATGTAGGTATTGATATATCTCTTACAGATGGGGTCATATTGTTTGGATCAAAATACTATAAAGACAAGACATGGAACACAATGACGTTGATTGGTAAATGGTTTATTTACAACAACAAAGAGAATGGTGGGAAAATTCCAACATTAACCATTTTTAAGATGGTCTTAGCTCAATATTACACTGTAGAAAGAACTGCTTAGTACACTGATGCAGATAGTGAAGCTTTTGGAAAAAGATGGACAGTATGGAAAAAACTTAATGTATAACAAAACTTATGTGCTACATGGCAAAAGGTATCATTCAATCACATACATGTAATTCTCTCTTATGTTTTATATCAATGTAATATCATTTTTCTGTAACAATAATTCCAAAAAAAAATAACAAGAAGATACCGAAGAAAGCTGACGATTATTATAAAAGTCCATCAAACTTATTGACTAAGTTACTCTAAGAAAACAGGTCCCCTGACTATATGCTTCCTCTGTGTACTTAAAGGTCTATATTTGAGCTCAGATATTTGAAATATAATTATCAGCTTATTGTTGGTGTATCAATCCATTGAGCTAATGGACCAGAGATATTACTGGATTTCATTTTAGAAACCTACCAGGCTAACGTTTGTTAACGAATTTTATATGTAACACGAAGAGCAGCTTGTTCTATTATGGACCTTAAACTTGTTTATGGCTTTTATGTGTAGGGAGAAAGTATAGAATTATTAATATTTGATAAAGCTTTTTGTTAATAGCCAACCCTATACTTAGAGCGATTTATAACGAGATGTTACGAAGATATCCCTTCAACAATGACATGGTTAATGTATTACGAACCATTTATGTTAATATCCAATTGTGGTCGTACAACCAAAATGAAACAATTGTTGTTGCAATTTTCGCGATTTTCCGTACAAGAGTGGCTCCGTTCAATATTGGTCAGTCATTTGTTTTCGCTGAAGCGTAGTTTTATACTCACATTTAATGAAACTCACAATCCAGAGTTATATACATATTAGGCCGGGTTAGGAAATGGAAAGAGGCCAGCATGGAATTTATCTCTCGAAATGGGGACACCCTAAGCGGGTACCAAGCCTTCTGTGTACCATTTAACAGGCAACAATGACGTGCAAATGTACACATAACATAGGCTTAAAGTATGATTGGAGTGCTCCATGTAGATAGGGGGATATAAGGTAATGATTTAAAAGGTCTTGATTTCATCTTCATCTCGTGGCTGGAAAGTAAAAGTATGTTAAATAAAACACGCACACACACTTACAACAACATCCTTGGCCATTGCTAGTTGTTAATGATCTTTGAGAGCAATATTTTACTTTGAATGATTCACACTGTAATTTAAATAAGCTACTTTGCGTTAGGTATTTTGATTAGCTTTAGGGCCTTTAAAAAAATGCAATTATATGAATGGTGAAAATCTTTTTGGACTAGAGCAGAATCCACACTAGAACGATCAACGCCAATATACAAGGATTCTTGGGAGAAATGAAATAAAGCACTTAACACTGTGATCCGTTAGTCTTTATGGACATGTCAATATGAGATCTATTAACGCGTGTTGTAAGCCTCCACCATCTTCTCACCATTTTGAGCTCCCAAAACGACCTTTCAACGATGCTCAAGACTGATTAAAACAGTTGCAATAAAGAAAGGCTTGTTGCTTTGAAATACACTGGCTAAAACACTGTGCTTCCATTTTATTTTTCTGGCGTAAACAGTATTAAATTAATCAAAGCATAATTTTGTTTGTACGTCTGATCTCTAACGATTAAATATTTTCACAAAATGAATTTAATGCATTTGACGAAACAAGATTTGTCCAAACTGCCACTTGTAGCCCACACAATCATTGCGAGCGCAGACAAAACCAACTAGGTTGAATAATGTGGACATAAAGTCAATATCATGTTCTCCATTATTGGCACCAAATATATCCCCGAACTTTCAACAGTTCGATATTTGGCACAGTTATCCAATGGGCTGTAAACCAAATTGTCTTGGATGGTTAGACAGTTTGTGATTAAGAATAAAGGTTGTTTTTAAATTTTAATGTGAATATTTGGTTGTTTAATAATTTTGAACACGGTAATCCAAGAGAAAAGGTGCCCTGCTTGGTGATTCCATCTCAATTACTTATGTCGATCCTTCTGATTGTTCAGTCAATTTAACTTCCATGAGTAGTTGGTCTCATTAAAATCTCGACAGACACCATTCTTCACAACAGGTTTAGAGAAAACACCCACACTTATATAGCAGATGAGCAAGAGCCAAAAGGTATTGTGTAATTTTCCCTGGCTCTGGCTATATATTTAATTTATATCTCGATCTATCAGACAGATAGGAGTCAATGAAATTTTCTTGACCGTACTATAGCGGTGAAACATGTTTTAATAGGAGATACATTGTATTGTTACAGATGGAATGCGTTAAAACAATTCTTTATCCGGCGAAAAGAGAACAAATGTTGCACAGTTTGCTTTTGATTTATATTTCTGGGGGTAAATATGATCTATAATTTATTTTCCTGGAGAAGAAAACACGTTTCTGCACAAAAGGATGCCGGTGGGCGGTCAGTAACATTCGTTTTCGTGAACGAACGGATTATAATGTATGGTAAAATACTGAACTTTTAAATAAAACAAACGAACATATTTCTGTCATTCTTTTCAAACGCATAACGTGTATCTTATGTATAAATTAGAGCCGTCACTGATCGGTTTCATAAAGAATGGGGAGCCTTAGCACACTTAATACATAACTTGCCGGGCTAAATTTTTTCCACAAGATTTCTTCCTCAGTCATCGTCTGAAAGAAACGGTTTGTGGCATCAGACGGATTTGACAAATCCCCATCCCTGTTTTAAGTAATAGACTGGTAATTGATCATGGACTCAGAAAATATCTTTTAGCTGCAATAAATCTGTAAAAATATTGGTTTGTCCAGACAATTTATTTCAACAGATAATTAACCGTCTTGTCAGCCCAAACAGACGTCTCGAAATATCAAAATAATAAAAAATTCATGTTCCAAGAATAAATGGAAATGACCAAGACAGCCATGTGCTTTTAAGAATAACGATGACATATTAACGTTGTCATGAATGGATCTTAAAGTTTGGCTTGTATGGATTTTCTGACTACAGACGAACTTGATATGGTAATCTGTGGATAGTCAACTGTCTGACAATAATCCTGCGAATGAACTTTTCACAGACGACTACGGTTTCTGGAATAGCAAGATGGTATGAACTAAGGATTTGGACTGTGTGATTCTAGCTACTTTAGAACGACTAAAGCCGCTGCTATTGGGAGGCGAGAAGGGGAGCGGCAGGGGTATTCTACTTATATGAAGACCGTGAATCTCTAACAGTTCACATGTGCTTAAAATGATATGAAGTGTTGTAAACAGATGTTCGATTGGAAAAAATATTGCAACACAAGAAGACAGAATGGTGGTCATCAATCCCTAATGCGTGACATCAATATTATGATTGTGTTTATAACAAAAAACAAGGATGAAGCGTAGTTATCAGTAAACTTATATTACTCGCATCCATTTGACAAATTGATTACTATATCATTAATATGAAATAATATACTGCAATTATATAACGGATTTCCCAGCGCGTAAACATTTGAACAGCTGCTTCGAAAAGTTTCGAACAAGTTTATCTTATTATCTCATACATAGTTCCAATACTTCGGGGGGTTTTGCCGGTTTCTCTCGTTGAAAGATCACTATAAGAAACGATTTAGTGTCTTGATTGATTATAGTGCTAAGCATTAAGACCGCTGTCGAATGACTATTCTATAGAACGACTCAGAACATAGATGTCAGCCTCAATCTGCATTCCATGTCTCCGTACTAGCTTATCGTGGGAACTGTTCGGACTGACTGGTTATTATACATACAAAAGGTGACATGTCTGCCTCATCACTCCAGATTGTCTTCCAAAGTACATACCTAAATACGTTTGATAAGAAGTACAAAAAATTCCTCTCAGTTGAATGTACCGTTTATTGTTGTCTAGAAGCGCTCAAAGCCTAAACCATGAGGTATGTATACCAGCTAATTTACCTCACTTTCCATTGTCACTGCAATCTTGGTAGCGGAATAAAAACATAGAGCTGTTAATGAAGGAATGAGTGTGCGATGTAATCATCACGAGGACAAATTACAACTACTTAATAACACCAACTATCCTATTAGTGTACGTGATCGTTGTTTGTGGAGAAATGAGCAAGGCAATTATCTTAAAATAATTCAAATAGGCTAATCAAGTGAACATCGTATTTAGTCTTCTTAAAAATTAGATATGATTGTTATCCATGTTTTTATTTTTATCGATTTGAGTAATTATCTTTTGGATAAGTATGAGGGGAGGCGGCGTCATTTGGAATGTTTATACTGCTGATGTTAGTGATTTGATATGGCTAAGGATTGCCACGTTAACAGTTTTACTGAGAACACATACATTAGCTTGAAAACGGTGCTAGCATCTGCACTGAAACGTTGCGTAGGAATAAACCCAGAAGTTGAAAATCCATAAAGTCTTACTTATTATGTTATCATCCCAGCTTCTAAATGCCGCTAAAACATGTTAACACATACATTATAATTGGAACAATACACTTTGAATGTCATTGAAATTAACGACCAACCACTGTCCTGTTCTATATTCTAACCCTCCGCGGGTTACGTATAGTGCGCAAATATACATAATAAGGAACACAATTACTCACCGATATAAATGATACAACGCTGTTCCGACTCCCTCCCTTCCCATACTCGCTCTGTAAGGGCATACCAACAGTTTAACCCCTAACAAAGACAAACACAGCACATACTTTGTATCAATAAAGTTATTTTACGTAAACAAACTAATTTGCAGCGGGGTAAACCCGCGTTACTCGTGGCACGCACCTCATGTACGTGAAATGACCGTGAGTATGGTTTTAGACATATCAGTCTAAATCGTTGGAATTTCTTTTAATATGTTAGACCACATCCTTGAATGCATAGGTCGGCATTATTTATTAAACCACCTTGTTCTTTGATGTGGCTTTTTGGACGGTGTCTATTGTTGTTTGGCGAAGACGGCGATTCTTTGACAGATGAATATAAAATAAAATATAAACATAGATATGGCTTCTAAAACATGTCTGTCGTTGTGCAGAAACCCTCTAACGTGGTTCGGAAACAATATCTAGGTTGACAAGGCAACTGTTACACCTACAGCTCATATGTCTGATACTGCCAGCTACACTGTAATGATAAGAGTATGTAACAACAAGTGTACATTTGTCAGGGATACACCTGGAATTCTGTTCCTTGAAGATCGCCCAATATTGACTCCACAGCTTCGTTTTCTCAGAAATTTAGATTCAACAAGTATGTGTCAAATTAAAACAGATAGATTGACCAATTACCTACATTGTGGATAGTAGCGAACAATAACCCTGTCGATTACTTTCCCAAATCGTCTAGACGGTAATCAGACGTAACCCGCGGAGGGTTAGAATATAGAATAAGACATTGTACAATTAATGCCGTGAGTTTTTTTTTTAAATTGCCAAGAGATTGTGGCATATTTGATGTCAGGTTATATAAATTCGGTCATACCTAGACATTTCATATTAATTCTGGACGTTCGACAACGCTGCCAGAATTTCGCATATATATTTAGCAATGTTAATTGAGGCATGGTTTAAGGCTGTTTTTGTTTCGTAATCCATAGCATTATTTGCCACGATACAGCAGCACTGCGATATACAACTGTGGGCCCCTTTTCTCGCCTTAAAATCTGTTGTATAGCAGGGTGACTAGTCTTCCGTAAAACGGTTTACGTGGCAATCTGGACCAGGTCAAATCACTAACATCAGCCGTATAAACATTTCAAATTACGCGGCCTCCCCTCACGCTTATCCAACAAATAATTACTAAAATCGATCAAGAAAAAGGATAACAAACATATCTAATTTTTAAGAAGACTAAATACAATGTTCACTTGATTAGCCGATTTGAATTATTTTGAGATAATTGCCTTGCTCATTTCTCCGCAAACAAAAGTCACGTTCACTAATAGGATATTTGGTGGTGTAATTTGCCCTCGTGATGATTACATCGCACACTCATTCCTTCATTAACGGCTCTATGTTTTTATTCCGCTACCAAGATTTCAGTGACAATGGAAAGTGAGGTAAATTAGCTGGTATACATACCTCATGGTTAAGGCTTTGAGCGCTTCTAAACAACAATAAACGGTACATTCAACTGAGAGGAATTGTATGTACTTCTTATCAAACGTATTTAGGTATGTACTTAATTGGAAGAAGGTCTGGAGTGATGAGGCAGACATATCAGCTTTTGTATGTATAATAACCAGTCAGTCCGAACAGTTCCCACGATAAGCTAGTACGGAGACATGGGATACAGATTGAGGCTGACAGCTATGTTCTGAGCCGTTCTATAGAAACGTCATTCGACAACGGTCTTAATGCATAGCGCTATAACCAATAAAGATATTAACCCGTTCTAATAGTGATCATTTAACAAGCGAAACAGAAAAAAACCCCAAAGTATTGAATTCTATCAGGCTGCAATTAGATAAAATTGTTCGAAAGTTTTCTAAGAAGCTGTTTAAACCTTTACGCGCTGGAAAATCCATAATAAAATTGCAGTGTATTATTTCATATTAAAGATATAATAATCAATTTGTCAAAAGCATACGAGTAATATAAGTTTACTGATAACTACGCTTTATCCTTGTTTATGTTATAAACACAATCATAAAATTGATATCACACATTAGAGAGTGATGGTCACCATTCTGTCTTCTTGTAGAGCAATAATTTTTCGAATTGAACATCTGTTTACATCACTTCATATTATCATTTTTGAGGCAGGTAAGTTATGTTTAAAGTGGGCTAAGGCTCCCCACTTTGTAAAACCGATCAATAACAGCTCTAATCCTTACAAAAGATACACGTCATGCGTTTCAAAGGAATGACAGAGTATGTTTGTTTATTTTATTCAACAGTTCATTATTTTACCATACATTATAATCCGGTCTTTCAAGATAGCCAATTCTTGTGACTGTCCACCGGCAGTGTTTTTTTAAGAAAAGAGTTTCTTGTTCAGAAAAACAAATTACAGAAGATATTTACCCCCGGAAATATAAATAAACAGCAAACTGTGCAACATTCATTCTCTTTTCCCCTGCTTAAGAATTTGTTATACCACATCCCATCTGTAACAAGACAATGTATTTTCTATTAAAACTTGTTTCACCGCTTTAGTACTTTTAGAAAATTTCATTGACTTCTGTCTGTCTGATAGATTCGGATATACATTAAATATATAGCCTGTAATTTACGTAGCCAAATGAAATTACACAATACCTTTTGGCTCTTGCTCTTCTGCTAAATAAGTGTGTTTCTTTTCTCTAAACCTGTTGTGAAGAATCAGAGCACTGTTTATCTTATAAATACCGACTTCAAAATTATAAAACAATCAAACATTCACATTCAAATTTCAAAATAACCTTCATTCTTAAATTCTTAATCACAAACTGTCCTACCATCCAAGACAATTTGATGTAGCCCACTGTAACTGTGGCAAATATTGAACTGTAGAAAGTTCGGGGATATACTTCCTGCCAAAATGGAGAACACGATATTTTCTGCAAAGTACTGCTTGTGTGGGCAACACGTAGTAGTTTGGACAAATCTTTTTTCGTCCAATGCATTACATTCTTTTTGTGAAAAGATTTATTTTGAAACATACCTCTACCTTTAATATACCCAGTTTGATCAGCATTAAAAACTGTTGCTATAACACGTTGCATTCTCTTAGTTAAAACTCCTGACCCAAGTTTATAGTCACAACAAGACAGAGATATCGGCCTGTAATTACCAGGCTGTAGATTGATAC
>JAQQZZ010053301.1:0-10013 GCA_030265115.1 Mopalia vespertina | reverse complement strand
CTGTCTACGCTGGGAGCTGCGCAGACTCAAATAGGCAGTCTGTTCACCCCCCCCCCCCCCTGCCCGGAAATACCGCTGGGAGCCGCCGCGGCCTCATAGAGGCAGTCTGTTCACCCCCCTGCTGCTGATGGGTCGTATTTTCAACCCGGAAAAAATTACAATAACACATATCGCTTCAAGTTATTCTAATTAACAGTTAAAGGATATCATGTTTCACTCTGTATATACGTAAATTATAATATTCCAAATTAAATAGTCATTAACTATTGGTATTGTTTTGGAGCCGCCACTCAAACAAATAAACAACAACAACAACAACAACCTTTGGGCTGCCATGTAGCTATATGAGTGTTGTAACCTTAAGTTTGGCGTTCAACCCCTCAATCATGCCGGATTTCTATTGGCAGCATAAACCCAAAATCGTGGGAACCCCAGCCTATCAGCGACGCTCTATCGCACAACATCTGCGTTTATTTATTATGATAATTCTTTTCAAACATCTTCAGATTTCCAACCTTTGATTACAACCGTCGCCGTCTTACCTCAATACATTGCGTGCTGTCCATCAGCCTTAAAATTTAAATGGGACTTGATCGTTACAAAACGAGACACCAAGAAATAGTACAACGACTGAATTTGGATATTATTTAAACTGAGATCACAAAACCTGCTCGTGATCATGTGCATAAGTTGATTTTGAGCACTGCTTTCCGTCATTATTTTTGGCTCCTGTAGTAGACTCCTACTGTCGATGAATCGGCTTATTCCATTGGCCTGTGGATTTAGGGGAAAACCCCAGATGGGACAAGATGATGTGCCCTTATTCGACTCCGATAACACGATAGAGGTTTTTAATGTGCCAAGGTTAATACACCCATATGATAACCTTGGCTCGTGAAGATGATAAGTTAAGTACCCTTGAGTACGACGTTAAACCAAAATCAAACAAACACAATTTTATTTTATCTTGGTTTTGTAGATAAGCATGTACCGAATTATCCGAAAATTGTAGGCCTTTAAAAAAAATATATATTTGCACTGAAAAAAAAACACGGTTTTTTCTTTTCCGAAAATTTGATAAAACGATTTCCGCAAATTCACATTATGTCCGTAGCATACATATAAATGTATTGGTATGCTTTACATTTTCGAAAAAGCTGGGTTTCTTGAATTTTGTGTTATACAGTCTACCTTTGTCAGAATTTGTGACGTCCAAGTCAAATTTTATAAAACAAAACTCCCCTAACAAACCAAAACTTCTCACCGCAGACAAATGGCTCACAAACTAGAATTTTCGTCGCCAATTCAACTCACGGAATAGAGATTTGCCATCTACATTGGCGGATAGTAAACTGATTTTCACCAGTACGGCTGTTTTACCCCCCTGGCGAAGAACAGAGTGTTCCTAGAGTAGTCGTGTCCCAATTGTATTAAGAGTTGGAGTAAAATGCAGACGCAATGTCAATTTAACTAAATGGCTGAATTTCATATTGAATTGTTACCAATTGCTTAATTGATAGCATGTGATAGAAAGGGGTCCATTATGTTGTGAAAGCCTCGGAAAGTAGTAATTTGTATAAAAAGCACTGTAATCTCACATGTCTTAATGGAATTTCAATGCGTCATTTACGTGGCAAGTCCAATTGCATATATCTTTTTGTTAATGGAGGAAAACACTTTTCATTTGCATGCAAAAAAGAAACACATGTCAAGCACAAGACACGTCGCCAAGGGTCTTGACAATCGTATTCTCGAAAAAGTTTCTATAGTTTATACGCTATGGCAGGCCATCGCGCATTAATTTTTCGCCAATATTTGGGGCGAAGTATGCCACAGACCAGTAAATAAAAAAGGGCAAAACAAGACGACCCGGGTGTATCTTAAGAGTCAATGTCTCGACGTAGGAATGAGAATCGATCCTATTTTAGAATTTAACTTTAAATGAGAACTTCCAATTTGAAAATTTTAGGTAAATTCAACCGAACTGTATAGTTCACGTAGGGATCACATGAGATTACACGAGTCGTCCAGTAGGCATGTTTAGAAGCTAAGAGTGGTCAAGTTGAGTTATGGGCGGGTGTATATAATAAACAATATTCTGAAAAATAACTGAGAGGTGGGATATATGATCCCTACGTGAACTCCTACTCGGTAGCAAGTAAATTGAAAATTTCCATGGATTGAAATAGAAAGCATATAAATGCAGGTGTAAACAAAGAGTGGTATGTTCCTCATTCTGCTGAACGTAAAGCACGTTGAACAATTAATATAAACCGTGGAGAAACAATTATTTCACTATAAAATGTTTGCTTTATTTCAATATAAACCTCAGACAGTGAAAATACAGCCGTGGCATGTATACGCATACACCAGGTTCATGATGCGTTTTCAATAATTGAGGATCCAAATGAACCTGTATGCTGAACAGGCTTGTTGCAATACTTAGCAAACGTGGATTACAATCTCCAACCATCAGCTTTAATAATTGTTTGCATTGGTACAAGATTTTTTCTGGCAGCACTAACAGAAGAGGAACGTGTGTTATGTGGGGAAAATATTGTCATATTGACTCCAGCAGAACTCAAATTCTTTTCCAACCGTCTTGAAATTGTATCTTTGCTCACAGCTTTATGTGGTTTAACGTAAGAAATGAAAATTTTTGTCTCAGCTTCTCTGATGTGTTTAGTTCTTTTCAAGTATTCCTGAATGTAAAAAAACAACACACAATCGCGTATCTACTGGATAAGCGATCAACTCGATCTCTGATTGGTGATACCTTGGACCTGACGTCTCTGTCACATCACCGTATCGAAAATGGCACACCTAATTAGTAATTGACTTATTTCTTATGTCCAATAAATGAATTGTCTAAAGTCTCAGGGCTAAGAGAAGAGTAATTATTATTTCATAATAAGCTGTTTTAAACTCAACTTATGCACATGATCTAAAGTTCGTAAATAATTCAAAACAATATTTGTGTCCCATGTAACATTGTGTTAAGGCAAAGCTGGCCCCCTGTTAAAAACACCTCTCATGATTCTGATAACAAGGGGTGGGCCTCAACGGGATGATTGTCTATATGAATGAAAGATGACAATCTAGCGGTATTAATTTAATCCACTGTCGAAAAAAATTGTTAAGAAGAATGGGTAGCTGTACAAGCATTTTGAGGATTCGAGAGAACCAAACTTGTTTCGGGAACAATAACAGTAACCAGCTTAAACCAAAAGCATCACAGCAAATGCATTTGGATCTGGCTTCCAAGAGACATATTTTCCAATCTGACAATTGAGGCGAGAAGCAACAAGGTATATTGTGGGTTGCCCTCAAATTTTACAAATCTTTGATAAATAATTAGGGCAAAGCTTACATTCTTTATTATCTTGTTTAAGCGTCGACTGTTTGTCAGCTTCCAAACTGAATTATCTTTAGTGGAAATATATACTACTGAGAGCCAAATGTGACGTGCTAAACACCAAATCCAGATTTCCTTTGTTATTTGGAAACCGTCTTTTGTTGCCACCCATACCTTTTATATAACTGACAGAAGTGAGGTAGAAGAGATACTTGATTTCATTGTTTATAAATTTACAGTCATCCAAACTGATCTTTGGTCTCCTTGGAAGATGATGTTGTACGGGTTTAATACATAACTCAATTTTATAACCTGTTATGGTAGATAAGACTCATTTGTTACTAGTGTACTTGTGCCATTGCTTAAGATGGTTGATTAAATTACCAGCTTTTCTACTTGATATCAGCTTTATCAAATATTCGAGAGTTACCACAGTCCTTGTCTGTCCGCCTGAGCTTATTCACTGCTACCCCTCTCTTTTCTTTCGGCAGTACCCCTGGGGCTTGCTGTAATACCCCTGTGTCCGGACACGACTGCTGTACCTCTGGCCTAAAAACGATTTCTTCTAAATCCGGAAAATCTATTTTGAATCGTACCTTGGCTAATTCTGTTTACCTCTTTGATACCAAATAACAGTGATGTGACAGGGGTTTGATTTCCGCATAACACTTGAAATGACTTGTGTAAATGAGGCCTCAGCAAATCTCTTTGCCTGTCATTTATATCATGATTTGGTCTGGACAAAAGAGCCAGTACATCAGTACACTGTTTGGCATTTCTTCGCATGTCAGAAACCAAATTTTGACAGATTGTCTATCACGGGGAGAATTCCACAAATAGCTTTTAAAATGTATGTCTGAAGATTTTGTAAGCGCAAATCCCGCCAGTTAATATTACGATTAACTCGACGCCAAGTCGTCATTAACTTTAGGCGGCTAAAGACCATTACAGTTTACCTGTCGATTGTATTTATTTAGGAGCTCTTTAATTTTGTACTGATGGGAGCGGCTATTTTGTCTGAAAACCCATAAGTTATAGCCGTGAGTAAGCAACGTTAAAAGAACCACTACAAATCACTGATCTGGTGGAAAAAGCTTCTCAGGCAAATAGTTTCGCCACATATAACGAACTAAAAAATTTAGACTTTTGAAAAATATACAATAAGCAAAGAAAAAATATTTAAATAGTTAACCACATTTAAAATGCCATAGGAGGCCCATGCGATTGTGTAGAACTCGAGAGCTGTAATAGTGTCTGATCTTGTCTTACATATAGTTCGTTTTCCGGATTAATGTGAATGGTTCGATAGACTGTACCGGCTGTGTAGCACAGAGCAATATTGTTAGTTAGGGGGTATATGTACCGTATTTTCACAGTCAGTCCTGGACTAACCCAAGGGCCACTTTACGTCACATCATTCTTCGTTTCACGCGGAAGATTTGTGTCCCAATAAGGGTCAAACAATAACACTGAATATGTTACGTCTAGTAAAAATGTGACATTCTGACTGACAGCATTACCTTTGTTTCCAACGATCGGAACTATTCTCCCAAATGTGTGCCTCGTGAGCAAGAGATGACCAAAGCTACACTTTTGATAACATAGTATAGGATGAAATGTCCATCAACATGACTGAACTACACAGCTTCTCGGTTCTGCGTAAGACTCATACCATTTGCAAGCTTGTGGGGATCGATCGGGTGGGTTCAAATGTTTTTTGTCAGATCGTAAAATACGTGTTCGGATAAATCAGTGTGTATCTATGTTAGAATCTGTAGATCACGATACGCCTCAGGTGAGTTTAGCTTATCTGAACCATTTTAACTTTGCCATAAATGACCTTCCAACTGTGTTAAACCTAAATGTGTATGCTCTTTTTTGAATGAACCATGTCAACACTATCACTCATGTATGCTATACGACTGTCTGTTATTTACACATGGCGCGGTGTATTTGTCGCGCATTAACTACACACAAAGAGAATGTGAACAAAATTTTCATTAGTTAACAAAAACGTGAATCATTTAGCTCCTAATTAACGTCTGCTTACAGACTGATAAGTATTTACATCCTTTGAAAGTATGATATTTCACGCTGAAATATTTTTTTTCGTAACTCTTGTATAGCAAAGACATCAGACAACAGGGTTTACAGGGCTTGGAATGGCTGTGCATTTTCAGTAAGCTAACAATAAGTTAGACTGGGTTGTGCGTTTTCTACTCCATACTCAAATGCGTTCTTTTCAATCGTTATTAACATTAAAAGTAACAGTCGTTTCGTTATTTTGGGATAACACTTTGTTAGTTTGAACATATGTTAGCTGCGTAAATGCTGCCTGTAGAGACCTGTCCGAGAATCAAACCCAATGCACTCAGAGTCACGTACCCGCCAGCAGAAACATGCTTATATTATTCATGTTCTATCTTGATAGATATATTATGTATGTTGGGTGAGTTTATCTAAACTTTTAGGTACTTTATAACTTATAACAGAAAGACGGTCGTCTATCAGCATGTTTAATAGTTGGAGATATACAACAGTCTGGTGCAAACACTTGAAAACTTTACGGAGACTGGCAACTGAACCGGAGATTGAGTGTCCTGTTTAATTTAGGCCAACGTATTTAAACAGATGTACTGCGTATCTCGTATCAGGAAATGAAAATAAATTTTATTTTAACTGACATAAAGATAGCCTTACAATTAACCCACTGTGAATGAGGGTAATAAGTTTGTATCAACGAAGACTTGCATCGTATCTGAACACAAATATTAGTCAGTCAAAAGATTACAACCATCAAAGGTCAGCACTCAAGTACACAAGAAGTTTCATACTTAAGTCAACATATTTAAAGGCCAAATTTGAATTTGGATATTTAATATTTGGGAATTATAATAAGAATGTAAGTAAATACACATCTTATGTTTAACTTTAGCACTCAATAAAGAGATGTGACAAAAATCTCAAAGAAACTATTTTGACCTCAGCCATAAGATACTTTGTTGATCCCGTTGCTGTATTATATTCACAAAGCCTGCTTTGGTGGGATTTGATTGATTGATTTGTTAGTGTTTTACGCCACAGTCAGTGGTATTTTAGTTATACGTTGTGGCGTGAACATATTTACTATGTATTTATTTTTGTCTTAGTTTAAAAACAACTCCAACCAGTAGCACCCTTGACCGTAAACATAAAAAGAGAAACAAAATGAACTGAATATGACATACATAAGCGTTAAATTTTAAATATGTCAATACATGTATATTAAATAGTTAAAATTTCGATCAAAAATTGTAAATGTTGTGTTAAAAAATCTGTCAATTTTAGTTATTTATAACTAGCTTTGGTGGGATGTTACCATTTGAACTGTATTTATGTAAAGCATCGCATAAGGTGGGCACGCGAGCATGGCTTAGTAGTTACAGTGTGCGCTGACGTATTCTATACTTCGATGTACCATTCACGGGATCGAGTCTGTCTGTCGACCACCATGTATGAGTGAGTCACACGATGTGGCTCTGGCAATCGCGGGGATGGTTTTTACAAGGTTTTCCACCGAAACTAGGTAAAGAACGATGTGAAGTGGACTATCCGTCGCCATATAAGTGTATGAATACCCTTGAGTACGACGTCAACCACCAACCAAACAAATAAACAAGCACAGTGTGGTTATATTGAATCGTATATATAGTATTACCAAATACTGTACATCAAACTTAGAAACTTTGTTTGGGAGGAAAAGCGTTTCTATTCATTGAAGCAGCAAATCACAATAACATCTATATTAAACTCCTTTTACAGACCTAAAATGTCTTCTCTCACAACGACTCATTATAGCATACAAGAGAAACAAAAATGTAAAGGACCTACTGGTTAAGGCGAAACTTCCCTCTGTATCAGATAGGTTGTAATACTAATTCACTTTAACATACACATTTATTGGTTAATCTCTATATCTCTGAAATACTCATTTGTAGGCTGATTTATTCCTAACCCATTCGAATATCTTGTTAGCGACATTTTTAGCAATACTTAATACACCATATTAATGGCCATTGCCTTCTATCGAGATGTCTGTAGGTAAATTATTACACAACTTAAGATAAAGGTTTATTAGAAAACTTGTCTTTGGGAATTTATCTAGAGCATAAGATATTCATCGATTTTAATTAATCTACATATCTGTGTCATTGTGATTGCTTTTAACAATATATTAAACCAATTACAGTCTTATACTTTGTATAATATCCGATATAAAATCAATACTCGATATAATCGTTAATTGGCACACATAATATCATTCCAAGAAAGTATGTGCTACGATAATTATTGCTTGGCTTGTTCTGATCAAATAACGAAATGGTTTTCAATTTTACCCGCATTGTCGAGACACATAAACCCAAAGCAGCGAAGGCCCAAAAATATCCTCCGGGAACGCTTGGAGACACACAAACTGGAATACAGTGAATTCTGAAATTCTGCACGTTCGGAAACAAGTTTTAGTGCGGCCTAACCCAACCACACCACTCTCTCGTATATTTCCTAAGTACTGATATAGTTTATATTTGCCGGATACCGTCCGCACAATTGACGGTAATATCCCGAATATGACTACAGAACATGGTCCTGTTTAAAGACCGAACCATCGATACCATAAACATTTTGATGAGATGACGGCGGGTTTAAAGCTTCCGACGTCGAGACATCTTACCCCTTTCTAAAATATAATCAATTCTACTTCCTACGTCGAGACATTGTCTCTAAGATACACCCCGACCATCTTGTTGTGCACTTCTTTTATTTACTGATCTGTGGCTAATAGGTCGCCCCAAATTTGGCGGAAATTAATGCCTGACATGACGTACGAGAGATGTCTTAATCTCGTCCACTACAGAAACTCTCGCGAGAATACGATTGATCTTACCCTCGTCCACTCTTTAAACTCTCGCGGGAGTACGAATGCCACGGATGCAGAGCGACGAATCGATATATGGGAGAGAACTCTGTCAGATCTTCTTTGACATTCGCTTCATTGGGGTGATTGTATCTATAATGTGTAATTCCAAACATACACAACACGGATTGTTATGTAAAACAAAATAGAAAAGAATGCCTTTATGTTTAGGTGTGATTTCAGCTATGAAGGTCTTGTTTGTATGTAACCGCGAAATGTGTTGTTAGTTATCGGGCGGTTAACACTGTAGAACGCCTGAGCAAAGGATCCGCTCGCTCGTTACACAGCCTGTTAGCCGATAGCTTTAGCCATATCTACGTGTAAACAAAATATTGTGCCTCTACAACGTGCCCTTTCAATTTTTTTAACATATTTATTCTTGACACTCGTAAAGGCAATCGCTTTACACTCTTTTCGGACATACAATTAGATAAAACATCTTCCACGCGCGAGATCCTGGTAATATTTAAACCGAATCAGTGCATTTAATTAAGTCGTCTGTGTTTTTTACCCTGTTACAATGAATACATGTCAGATTTGCCGGTGGCACTTAGCGAGAGGATTAGCATAAGCGGGAGGTTGGATATCGTTCATTAAGTCGAAGTTTTCAGTAGGCTGCGGAGCCTTACAATTTAAGTTCACATAATTAGTCTTATTGTAGCCCATGTTGTGTAAGGTCCAGCACTCGTAATGCTTTGCAAGTCTCCAATCAGACAACACAAAGATAATTGTATTCAACTTTAACCACAGGTTAACCATTGTGTAATATCAGAGCCAAATGTAATTATATCCACTTATATTACAACTATTTGTTTTAATATATTGATACCCCTTATGTATACATGTATAACGCATTGCTAACTAGTAACTAGTTCCTAGTATTGTCTGACCCCCACCTCCTTTTTGTAAAATTGTTTTCATGCAAGACTATACTAAACATTTGAAATTGTCTCTGTATGCTGAAAAATGGTCATGATTATAATTTCCATTGTTACCAACTGCTGTATATAACCACTATACTTGTTTGTCTTTGTCCAAGACCATACGTTTGTGTTGTTCTTTGTCTGTTTCAAACCCTACCCTTTGTCAATTACTGAGCTTTGTTATGTACCTTTATGTAAATCATACTCTAACGCCTTTGTTAAATATCATACGTTCCCCCTGTGCTATTGTGTAAGCCATTAGATTTCACTGCATATTAATACTGTACCCACTACTGAACTTTGCATTTGCCATATACCTGATGATGAATTCAGTTACTATCCGAACGCTTGTTATAGTAAAGTACAACATGTACAAAGGGATCTTTGTAACGTTATTTTTGATAAATGTAATTTGTAACCGTCTAGCGACACTCGCCCTTGCTTTTACGTATCACGATGTCGGATCATCCATCGACACTTTCCGTACCAGTACAGTTATCTCAGAGGTAAATGGAAGCATGAATAATACACTAAAACGTTTAATGTTAACTGCCGGATGTTTTATGCGCATGTGTGGAAATGAACCAAAGTACTCCGCAGATTTATAAAAAAAAAACACGCCAATCAAGACAGTTTTTTGGGTAAAATCACATTTGAATAAAACCACATTCCTTTCTTATGTAGGAATTGCTGCAAATACTACAAATTTTGTCCTCTGTAAGTAATTTAATAATAATGTAGCTCAAGTGACGTCATCATATCAACACAAGATCATGCCTTC
>JAQQZZ010053290.1:0-10013 GCA_030265115.1 Mopalia vespertina | reverse complement strand
TGGGGGTTTAACGTCACACTCAAGGGTATTTCACTTATATGACGACGGATTGTCCACTTCACACTTTTCCTTGCCTAGTTGCGGTGGAAAACCGGATGGAAACCTAGTAAAAACCACCCCAGCATTTGCAAAATATGCAACTACAATGTTTAAACGCCGAAAACTATGTAATTGCCCTCTTCTGATTTCGATGTAGCGGTCAAATCTTCAATTTAATAGATTTCCAGGCCTAATACTTGTTTAATATCCCCATCGAATAAATTCTGTGTTCTTTTAATAGGTACACATGTCAGACAAATTTAAGTTTCTTGCCCTTCTGCTAAAATTTCAAGTCTGCAGTCAGGGTTGAAGAGAGAAAAATGACGGGTTGGCAACAGATACTTGAATCGTATTTCCGTATTTTAACAAAGCTAATCCGCTATTTCAAGTTTATAGGTTCTAAACGGGATCAACGTGTTTATTGCAGAATTGAGCAGACATGCCTTTCAAACACCTTTTTTGTGTATAGTTTGTCTTAATGTTTAGATGGTAAACATTTATTGTTTATCACCTAATCAGTTCCTAATCAGGCAGTAATTAACCCGTTTACCACCTAAATAAATATATAACTAAGTTTTCAAGATATTTATTTTCAGGGGCCCGTTTACCACCTAATACAAATATATAACTAAGTTTTCAAGATATTTATTTTCAGTGATAAAGAGGCTATTTACTGTCATAAGCATATTTTGAAGAAAGAATTGGACATAAATGTATAGACACATTTATAAATAGAACCAAAGGTCCCGGTTCGAATCCCGGTGGAGGCAAGCACATTTTTCTCTCTTCATTTTTTCAAATATAAAAAGAACAATATTACAAAGAAAACACTTTTAGAAAATTCTGAATTCAAGTTTTTTAAAACAATTCAATCATCAACATTTACAAACCACATTAAGAAATATATCCCAACTATTTCAAACTGGCCGATGTTATAACACATTCATGATTCGCCATAAAATATCAATGTCCACATTTCATTCAGACAGTTTAGATTGAAATAAACAGTTACTAAATCTAAACCCATATTCTATGTACAAGGCTTCTTCATGCGAGTCTAACAGAATAAATTTCGACACAGTTCTGAAAATGGCGTCTGTCGAAACAGACGGATCACTGCATGGGGATAGGCGAAAATACCCGGATTAAAAAACGTCATTATAAATGCTCTGTGGATTTTCTAAACACTTCTAGTTGATTTCACCGGGGATGTTTTAAATATGTATACAAAGACTACACTATATAATTCCCAAATGAGTTACTGAAGGAGTTAAAATCGGGATTTCAGTACAGTTATAGGCAATTTGAGTTAAACTTAATCTCCTAAATTATAATTTAGCTATTTGCAGCGTAAACATTAAGCTGGATTTTGTTGGCATAAAAAATTAACATATCCGTTTATTACTGCAGCACAAGCGCTAGTGTAGAGAACATAAACACCTCCGTGTATTTGCTGTAAGGTCCATTTGATATATACACATGTTATACACTACACGTGTTTAGTTGCTAAACACCCAATGCGTTAATCCATGTAGTTTCTGAACACTCTATACACTATATTTTTACTGTGTACTATTAAGCAAATGAGAAAAGGAATATCAACACAAAACAACAAATAAACAGAAAATGCGGAAATAAAATATGTGTTCAACAGTCTGTGAATACGGTAAGCGGCCCATTTTAACAATAACAGCTACAGGATTAGAACAATAATCACGCCTCCCGCCACTACATGCACGCCTTCCGCCACTACACGCTATAATTAATTGTACCACTACCCAACTGAGATATTACTTGAACTGGTTTTAAATATTCTTGAGGCTACATCGCCACACAATTGTAAAGGGAAGTTCATACACTGCATGGATGAAATACAGATTAAACGGCTTCCATCTACGACCTGTTACAACGGGTGTTTAGTCGATGCCAATGGTTATGAATATGGAGGCCATCAGTTTGTCTTGATGACCTTCGCTACACCGAACAAATATTTTTCATCAAACTTAACTGGCTACCTGGAGGCCGGCCATCGACTGTGTCCGTTTATTCCCATCATAGCTTAGCTGGAAACTTATTCTTTCTCGTTCCACACCAGCTATTTTTGACTTTTCGTTTGTTAGTAAGCGCAGGAATAAGTACAACCTGAATGTCTGAAGAGCCAATACTAACTTCCCTAGGCTGTGTTAATGCTGTGCCAGACAACAAGACCCTTCCATTATCGTTCCTGCGGTTGTGAGCGAAGGATGTCCTAGCGCATGTGTGTCAGTGAATGCTCGGCGTCATACACGTTAACTACCCTAACATCAGTTCATTTTATCGTGTGACTACAGAAAAGTAAAGGTTGGGAGTGAAGCACATATATTGTAGTTTATTTACGTACACTACAAGAAGACAAGATGACACATGGACAGAAGATAACAGTTGAGGATGACAAAAACTCGTCTAAACGTGGACATTGGAGAAATCCGTTTGAGTTTCTCTTGTCGACTTTGGGCTACGCTATCGGTATGGGCAGTCTTTGGAGATTCCCATATTTGGCTCAGCGGAACGGAGGAGGTAATGAATGCATTTATCTATTTTAAGTTGCATTAAACTATCGCTAAGAAAACTGTGGTCCAGGGGCCAGTTGCTCGAAAGAATATTAGTCGCTAACACCAAATTAAATCAGTAATACCGAGTTAGAGCATGGCGACATGGCGTGACGTCATCTAATATAGTTTAAATTTAATAGTGCTTCGAGCAACGGGCCCCAGAGCATTTATGTGGTATTCTAACTGAGACTTCACTCTTAAAATACATTTATCTGTGTTCCGTCTGTCAGTTGCTATCATTTTATCAATTTGGTTTTGTTTTAATTGTTATTGTTGCTGTTTTGTTGTTTCATTGTAATTCATGATGAGGCTGTAGTTTGCTACCGTGCATTTACATTGAGATTGAGGGCTATTTCCGTCTTTATTTCCAAGGCTGTGCCACAGCAAACGTATTAAGCTCGGTACAGTTCATTTCTTTGATATGCAGTTACTATGAAGCAGAAAAAATTAAAACGTATGGTAATTTGGTCAAAATACAGAATGTTTTTTAGTTTTACTAATCTTTGGCTAAATGCATATCATTTCTATAAAGCCTCTGGTACAAAATGTCCGTTTTTCAATGATTGCCAGAGCAGAGTTTACTTTAAATATCGAATTAAAATCCTCTATTAGCCATTTCTAGTCTACATCTACATGCAGGGTCGATTGATTGACGAGAAAGTTGAGACAGCCAGTTAAACGACCATATAAACAACTCTCTAAAACGCCTGAAAATAGCACGACCTAATTGATTTGCTTCGCCGTGATCCTGTACTGGCCGTCCCCGAAAAAACCCCAGCGTATTTTGTCAGCGGACAAAAACAAAATATTTATATAGTCGCTTATCAGTGAGCGAACATGTGTTTACGACATATACTTTCTATAATGTGATAATTAATGCGAGAAGGACCGCTGCATGTGTGGGGCAGACAAATGGGATTTTATCATAACTAGACACAGAGTCCTGTATATCTAATAGTCTTTTATACCCTCATTATCTTGTAGCCTTATGTAGAGATACAGAATTAGAGTTCACACAAGTGTGATATTTCAAGTTTTTTTCACTTACCGGCTATTTTGAGTTCATTTAGCTCTGTCCTGTAATATTTGATATACTGAGTTTTCGGACACATTATTAATGCCAAAACGAGACTTCAAATTGATAATTTGCCTTCTTCAAAATACAGAAATACGGTTAAAGTATCTGTTGCCAACCCGCCATTTTTATCTCTGTAGGCTTGACATTTTAGCAGAAGGCCCAAGAACTGTCACTTTTAGGGCATGTTGACCCAATTAAACGATACAGAATTTATTCGATGGGGGATATTTGGCCTGTATTAAGCCGACCAGTCTACTGAATTACAGATTTGAGCTCTTCTTCGATTTGCGAAGTAGGTTAATGGCGCTATGTAGCTTAATCATCACGTGTATATCAGCCCTCAAGCAATCAGTGGTATAGATGTATAACAAACACACGTCAAGTCAAAATGAAAATATTTTAGGGTTGAGATGAGAGATAAATTCGATACCTATATGCGTGGGAATAATACACGATACAACATTTGTTAGACAACAAAGGACCGACATTTGTTTTATCATGTTGGAAGGCATTTGTTTGACAGCGTAGACCGAGTCTTTCGACAAACCTCAACAGAGTCAAAAATGTTGCACGGTGATGGTGCATGCATCTATTCTCCAACAATGGCTTATGACCAGCATTTGCTGTGTCCTACTTTCAATATTAACCAATCAACAGACAAATAGATAGCATCTGGTATCGTTTTTGTTACATGAACAAAGCTGAGTGCTGGGATGTTTCACCTCAGGCGGATTTCATGTTTGTATATGAGAAATTTCCATGCATGCTAATACACAAGGAATGTAAAGACACAGACTTAAGTACTTTCAGAGCTAAGGGGCAACATGAAACATGAAGCCGATCTATTTTGTTATGTCTTTGTAACTTTTTGTAACGTCCTGTAATTGTCATGTATTTGTCTCGTCTTTGTTTGTTGTCAGTGGTTTCGAAGGTGGTTTCCTTCACCATTGGGCTGACATGCCGTCATCTGTGTGAAATAACCGTAAGTATGGCGTTAAACCCCATTTAAACAATCAAACAATAGTCTCCTCGCTTAATAAATAGTAATGGAATTGATTCAATCTCAAGTATGTTGTTAACGCAGGAAATTAAACAATTGAGACAAAGACAAATCTAACAGGTGAAAGAACATCTGAACTAAAATAACTTAACTGTTGAAATTCTCCGTTATTATTAAGTAGAAATAAAAGCTTTTTAAAACCAGTTTCAATTTAAATCAGCCGTATACATATTGGCAGTCTTCAATTAAGTGAGAATGTGTGTCTTTCCATTTTAAACAAATATTTATATTGGGATATTAAACCTGTATTCATCTTGTAAGTCTATTTAATTGAAGATTTTAGCCCTACTTCAAATCTCGCTGTAGTGCAATTACACGATCTGAAGGCTTCAAAGTCATAAACAAGGTTACCGAGAACAGGGTTATTAAACCATGTCATTTGGGGCGTTCCAGGCTGCATTTGTTTATTTCATAGCTTAGGCCAAGGCCGTTTAATTCGCTGTCTGAAAATCAATTTTGTCCGTAACTAATCAACGTCTGTATTAAGATTTACACTAGAAAGAACTGTAGATAGGAGATTTTAATTGGATGTTTAAAAGTTGCTCCTGCTCTGCTAATCCTCGAAAAACGGGCATACTTCGAACACGGCTGGACCACAGGCCATATGACGTCCATTTGGTTTTGAAATATTTAATCGCCAAGGCAACCAGATTATTCAGCCGTGATCGAAATTAACGCGAGAAAAGTATGGCTCACGCGAGACTAATGATTCATGAGAGTATACAAAAAGATGCAGATGTAAAGCTTCACATGGAGTGTGTTATCTTGTGAACTATATAGTAGCCGTGGCTTGTGTTATATATGTCGCTTGCGGCGCTCAACAATCTGATGAACCAATTATTTAAACCTTCTTAAGTATTCTGTTTACATTTCAATTGAATAAATAGTGGGAGTACATATGTTTGACTAACATAGAGTTATACTATACTAATAATAATTTTTCGTTTCAAGCAATATATCAGTAAAACCTTAACTGGAAAAAGCGTGTTTAAAATTTTATCCCAATCTGGTTTTTAATTCGGTTGTCGGCTGAAATTGAAATGTTCTTTTCTACCTATACGTTTTTCATACACTTGTTCAGCGCCGTAACAATCACCATTACGGTGCTTGTTTCATTCCATTTTAAACGATGAGAGCAATGTCAACTTACAAAATAAACTTCCTGTTCCTGCCAGAAATCCCTACCCACAAAGACTACCAAACAGGCTTACTACATTTATGTGTAGAACAGCTGCATTCAGCAGGTCGTTCTTTCCTACAACTGTACGCGACTGGAAATCATTACCAGAACCTATTAAACTTAGTGAAGATAAATTCTATTCAGTATTGCCTCTTCCAAACGATTTGCCTGATGCTCTACTAAAGCTGTTCATCCAGAGAGGCCTTCACTACCCGATTACGGGCGTCCACTATTCATTCAACACTATGAACACCAGAGGTATATTTTTACGCCGGCAACTTAAACCGTCAATACCTGTTATTTATCTATTACTTAATTTATACGGAGGTGAAATAATATCACCTCCGAAGATGTTAATATCACCTACGTAGCACTTAATGCGTATCACCTACGCAGAACCTAACATGTATCTCCGAAGTCGGACTTATGCCTTATCATCTACGTGAAGGTGTAAGGATCACCTACGTAGTACTTAATACTTAACTGGTATCTCCTATAATGCCATAGGTGCTACTATCGCCTATATAGTTGTTACTTACACCTAAATAGTGCTTAATGCGATGTTGTTTACACCAGTAAACTACTACGTTTCGAAATATTTGAGGTTTGAATTAACATCGGTAAGTTTGGAATAAGAGATCAACTTTTATACCCCACAGAACTATGGATACTAGCTCGTCGATTGGACAAAAAAGACAAATATTAACTTAAATGTCTTGTTGTTTTGAATTTCTGACGAACCAAGTATGTTAATAAAGCGTTAACTCAGTGTCACATTGTACAGTACATACATATGTTAGACAAATGCAGACAAAGACATATTGCAGTCATATGTATATGGTAATATTATCAGGGTTTTTTTCTACACAGTGTTCTCTTGACTATACCAGTACAATAATTCTATATATCCAAGTATTTTATGTTGAACTATATAGTTTTTATTCCAAATCGATCGTTAACAGATTTTTTATTTATGTTACTTTATGGATATAGCTTTTAACTTGTCCGTAACTATTGATTTAATGTTGCACTAATGCTACATTTTTTCCAGATCAACAGTTTACATTATTTCTGGCTTACAAAAGTTTTATGCTCACCGGTCTAATTTTATTTGATACATTTCCGTTAACAAAGGTCACCCTAAGTCATCTCTTATGTTAGCTTCATTCACCTTTAAACATTTCCACTCAACGGCTTACAAAACATTTATTCTTACTTTATGGATATAGCTTTTTACTTGTCCGTAACTATTGATTTAATGTTGCACTAATGCGAAATTTGTCCAGATCAACAGTTTACATTATTTCTGGTTTACAAAAGTCTTATTTTAACCGCCACCTAGAGCCCGGCGAAACATTCAGTCCATCATATAAAATCAAAAGCGGCAAAGGTATTTTATGATGTCGACTGGAAGACAAACATATGGTTATGTTCACGTAAATAATATCTTAGTTTTCTCAACCTTCGATTAAACGCATCTATGAGTAACAGAATTGTAAAGGACATTGTGTATTTTCACAAGTTTAATCAGACCAACAAAGTATTACATATGACGCGATTATCACCAAGTATCAGCTAAGCCATACTGTCTAACTTGACACTGGAGAAACATTTATTTTCCAACAGAGCAAACAACCGAGTACTTTTTAATGTAATAATACATAGCCGTCAGATACATTTTATGTCAAAGGTAGAGAAACAGAAAAACACGCGACTCCCCCTTTTAACCTGTTAGCAATGCTGCTTATACATTTTTTGTACGATGCTTCGTTTTCCTATGGAAGCCATTTCAATGTTGGTGCTGTATTAAAATTGTATGGTAAACGTTTTATGCCACATGTGTTGTAGCGACGTCACTGAAGTATACATATCCAGATGACGCTGGATAAAATGGTAGTTTCTTTATTTCTGCGGTTTCTGTTTTGCAATGTTTAAATTTGGAGTGTTTGGCTCATTTCAATTGCTAGAAATCGACGAATAGAACATGAAATAGAAAGTCCACTATAATTGTACTTTAAGCGTCAATATTTAAGTGGCTGCCAGTGATGAACGATGTATCGTACAGAAAGTAATAGTTGTTTTATATACATCTTGATAGGGCGTATAATTGGAAAAATTAATTAATGAACAATTATTTTTTCCCTTCCATCTGGAAAAAATATCTTTGTCAACATCTATCTGTCCAAACCATTCTCTCTATTAGACTTTAGGGCATGGGGTCAAAATAACTTCCTAAACTGGTTTTTGTAGTCTTCTCCTTGTGACAACCTAAAATATGGCTTAAGATGTGGGTATAGTCCCTTATCAAAATCCTGATAGTTTCCACCTCAAGAAGTAGAGCACTTCTGAGAAAAAGGGGCCTTAACCTTACGGGGGGGGGGGGGGGGGGGGGGGATTGTGCCCCCCACATTGTACCACATTTCTGTTTGCCATGTTTGCAGTTTATGTTTGATTCAAACAAAATTTTGTGACTTTTCCTAAAACATTATAATGAACCTTTGAAATGAAATTTGAATACATTCGTCAATTCTTGTTGGCAATGAATAATTTTATTTTTTTCTTCTTGATATGAACAAGTTTAAAATGTAACTTCTAAGGCTGATTTTAGTGTTTTAATTTCAGGAATCATATAATTATTATGTTTCATTCTTTAAATACCACTTTAAAAAAATATTTTGTTTTTTTTTGTTTCTATATTGAGGTCAATTATTATTTTGTACATTATAATTAATTTACAACTGAAATCAGATCAGTACACACATTAATACAGCTTTTAAAGTATATATCAGTTATACTACGTATTGATAAGCCAAATGAAATGAGGGTATCTTCAATAGAAATTTTAATACAAAATGGCAACCTAGGACCATCAAAAGTTTTTTAAATACTTTCAGATCATTAGGATCCTTAAAGGATAGGATTGCTTCATGGTACCATATTGTCCCTTTACATACATAAAAATGGCCTTTTTAATACCTTTTTTACACTATAAATGTCAGAATTTGACAATGTAGTTTAGGTATTTCAATGAATTATTGTAAATATCGCAGCCATGTGGTGACCCTGAGAAATTCAAATGTTTGCATCTTGTAGATATCGAGTTGATCTATTAGTTGTCACAAAAATTATAGCAATCAGACCAAAATTGAGAGAAATGGCTGATTTTTTAAATCATGTTTAAACAACAATGCATGTAATTATAAAAATTCACACCATCATAAAAGTAGCTATCTAATTTATAGCTTAAAAAAATCCTCTGTAATCAAATCTGTATACTTGTATACATAAAAAACAGGTTATGAATATGAAGAATTTCTTTTTTACAAACTAAGTCATTATATTAATCATGCACAATTTGTATGTGGATATCCCATTTAAATTTAAGCCAAAATGTCAAGGTGTTCAAAGTATACGGAGCTACAAAACAATCAAAGGTTAAAATTCCCGCAAAAATTGAGCATGCATGGCTTTGCCGTGTTACAGCTTTGTAGACAAAAGCTCTCAGAAAACTAAGATATTATTTACGTGAACATAACCATATTTTTTTCTTCCAGTTGACATCATAAAATACCTTTGCCGCTTTTGATTGAAATGTCAACAAATTGAGTCTGGGTTCGACGTGTGGCAGTTTTGTTAGACATAATATAATACCAATAGCCTTCAGAAAGCACAATCCAAATTCCGATACTGATAAACTAGGTAGTTTACATCTCGCCCAGTAACAGTATCGCCCAGTGCATGAGGTCCAATGTCGTCCAAAAAAGCTCTCGCTATATCAGCCTGATACTCGACTAAATCTTTCCAAATAATTATACTGCTTAGAAATGAGTTCCACCGTTTGCTCGTAAAATATTTTATATCTTCAGAAACACTAGAACAATGAGCGAAACACCTATTTCTTTACGAATTACGATACAATTTTGCATCGGCAGACATGCATGATTACGGCAAACCGAGCTTCACCTGAGTCCGCAGGCTTGTCTGTACTTTCAGAAACATCTGTATGATTGAGCCTTGACAGGCGGCTGCATGCGTTAGATTTGGGGACAAGGGGAGTGGGGGGGG
>JAQQZZ010053279.1:0-10013 GCA_030265115.1 Mopalia vespertina | reverse complement strand
GCTATTGACATGCTTTCATCAAGTTGTAACTTACCATTTTTACTCTCTTACATTTCCGTAGCATTTCCGGTGGAACTTGTAACATTATGAACATGATTTTTATGTTACACCGTCCTTAATGGGGACAAAATGGAATTTAATCATTATTTAAAACCACTTTTCTTGTATGTTCTTATTAGTTTCTTTTTTGACTGAGTTGATTAAATTGTTCAAATTTAGATCTTAACATTGTAAATATTATTTACAATAATTCATAAAAAATAGATTTTATGATACACACCGATCCGTTTAAGAAACTTGATGTCAACATCGCCAGCAATGTTGTCAAACAAGTCCTTCATAGAGGTGACTGTATAGAAGTGTTGTCTAACAGTGGCAAAGTTCACACAGTCAACCGATATGTGTTTGATGTCGTACACACAGCCACAAACCTCACATTTTGGTTCTGATTTGTTGTTATCAAAAAGGTGTTTTTTGTGAGGTGACTGTGGCCAATACGACCCCGCGTTAGAACCACCTGGTCCTCTCCAGACATTCCATGGGAGTAAACATTCTGACCAATAACAGGATGTATGTGTTGAAGTTTATCTATGACTTCTCCCGTCCTATATATCCTGGGAAAGAGTAAATATTTATTTACAAATTGTGGGCTTGAGATCTTTATAATATATTTGAGATCGAGAAATGGTGTTGTTGAGGACTTTTTTTGCTTCCATGTCTACAACTGTGTTTAGACCTCTAGACCTTTATGCTGAGTAAGAATCTGCAGGGTTGCAGGCTGCTTGACCTGCAGCTGCCACCCTATCTTCAGTCTTCGATCCATCGGTGTAGATAAAGGAGTGGGTTTTTTTTCAAGGCGCCAAAGCGGTTCTCCAAGGTAACCGTCTCCGACACAAGGGATTTATTTTTTGATGGTCCTGAAGAGACGGGACCAACCCTCTCTACTTTAATTGGCTGTTCAAACTGGAACGTTTGAACAACATCCATTGTGAGATTGGAAAGGCGAACCTCAGGACCAAATGACTTTTTAGACAGTGGGTCTGTTTTGTTTTTATTTATTTTTTTGTTTGTGGCCGTTTTTTTAGTTGGGATTTTTTATTCGTATTAGTTTGTTTGAAGAAGCCGTTTTTTTATTGTATTTGACTTGTGTTTTAGTCAACAGCAGAAGGGTGTTCATCACCAATTGGTCAGGTAAAGGAGGTCTGTGTCGCAACAGACACAGAAGCTTTCTTCGTGTCGTTGGCGTAGGACTGGGATGACCCTTGAACATCCGAGACAGAGGCAAGGCGCCGTGTCTCGATTTAGTTAACGTTATTATCTGATTTATTTACTGGAATTCTTTTTTCTTTGGAGGATGCCATGGGGGCCTCATGACAGTTACAGCATTTTATTTTTTTGTTGCAGTCGAAGCCCTCATGGCCTTCTTCAGTGCAACAAAAGCTGCCACACCACCTCTACACTGGTCCTTTCCGTGTCCGTGTGGAAGCACCTTGTTGCGTTGGGGATGAAGGTATCTAACCTCATCCTGTAAGGACCAATGTAGATGTGGTCCGGCACTGTAGTTTAATCAAAAGTAATTAACTAGTATGAAGTTTTAAAATCTTACCATCCTTCTTGTTGTAAAGCGCTTGACGTTAGTTATACCTTGATCATGAGTTCGGCGCAAATATCTTCTTCTGATCGATCAGAGAGATCTTGACCTCTGTCTCGAATGATTCTTACTTAAGAGACCTATAAAGTGTATCGGATACAGGCAACTCCAAAATAGCCTTCAATTGAAGATAATTTTTGCCTGGTGCATTCCACCAGAATGTCATCAGACCGCATTTTTGTTTCATTTTTGACAGTTCCTATCGTAGCAATAAGCGCCAATTTTCTTTTAGGTTTAAATTAATTTCCAAAACTATTCTTTTCTTTCCAAAATTAATAGCGTTGGGAGGGGATGCCATCATAAGGCGTATAAAGTTTCACCACCAATGTCCCCCACCCTCCACGGAGCGCAAACAAGGGCGAGACCATATCTTTGTTGACCAGTAGGGGCAGGTAACGAGGGTTCTATGGGTGGTATACGTAAATAGGAAAATAGGAAACGATTGATTGATTGATTCTGCTCTGCTAAGGGCGGAATTGTTCCCCGGCAGAACTAAAAAATATATTCTGTTGTTTCCCACTTAATTGACCCATGAGCTACTTCAGCTTTGATTTAATTAATTACGATGATATTAATAAATGATCATTGCAGGCCTCGACGTGACCATCCGATTGATCAGATCGGGCCAATCTAACCAACCGTCTAGGGGAATATTAATACCAAGTGCCGTGTTAGGGCAACCGGACTCTGTGGCACCCTTTTGCCAGCCAATTTGCCCCTGATACAACCCACGGCCAACAGACTGCCTCTTTCTCGCCTCTTACGTTCAACTGAGGAAGTCGGGGGAGTATTCTGCAGGGCCTGCTGATGTTAAATGTCCCACCCGCTCCCCCACGGGGGAAAAAGACATTAGTGTTAAATCTCCAGTCATAAATTAAATAGTGATTTTAATACACAAACACATCGGCGGATTCCAAAGGCACATTGTTATAACTGATAACAGCTGGGATTTCGGGTTGGGGGAGGGGGGTCAATTTTACTGCTTAAATGATTTAGTTACAATATATTTACCAGTAATTAAGGTAAGTACAATACCCCTCAAAATAATGAGAATTTGTGGCTACAATGATATTGGTAACATACTACTTTTATCACCACAGCTTGCATGCTATGTTAGGGTCTTTTTATTGGTATAGCCGGACGCTTTAATGCGTTTTCAATGATTTGCACAGATCGTTTGGAAATAAAACAGAGAGATTCCCAGATCATTGGGCACTATAGAACACGAAGCGGCAGTGACAGTTTTCACATCTTGTTGTTTAGACATAATATCCTGTTCACACCTTCCTCACTGGTAAAGGGATAACTGTCCAAGTCAAGCGTGTATCTCGTAAGTAGTGTTTCTTAATGTTTCTCACTTAAACCGTCCTGAATAATATTTAACTAATCACAAATGATCTGTTGGTTACCTAATATTTGCTTTTTTAGGCAGCCCTTTGTATTTGGTGTTTTGCCTCTTTCACACTTTGTGGTCGGTAATTCAATATCCTATTGAAAATGAAGTCCTGTAGTTGTGTTTTATGATATTCTTCCACGACAATATATACGACATCAAACACATATTGGTTAACTGTGTGGACTTTGCCACTGTTAGGCAACAGTTCTACACACTCACCTCTATGAAGGACTTGTTTGACCACATTGCTGGCGATGTTGTCATCAAGTTTCTTAAACGGATCGGTGTGTATCATAAAATGTGTTTTTTATGAATCATTGTAAATAACTAAAATTGACAGAATTTTGAGCACAATATCAACAATTTTTAGATCCAAATTTGAACAATTTAATATAGTAACATATTTAATATTTTTAAAATTTAAAAAAGTTGTGTTTGTCCTGTTCAGTACATTTTTGTTTCTCTTTTTGATGTTTACGTCCTAGGGTGTTAATTACTGATATTAGAAACTGATGTAAATAAATTGTTAATATGTTCACGCAACAGCGTACTTGAAATACTGCTGAATGTGGCGTAAGACAACAATGCATCAATCAATCCACGACAATAATTGCCACGATGATTCATTACCTTCAGTACTGGTCACAATAACAATTAAGAAGATCTTTGGCTAAGACCGCTTTGTGGAACGGAGCCCTGTTGCTGGTAATAGCGGAGACGTTTTTTTAAAACGAGGTTTCATCTTGAATTTCCACCGTAGCCTTTTTAAGTAATTCCGTAGTCCTTAACCCGAATCAGACAAAGTAACAAACTTAGGAATTTGATTAAGAAGATCTTTGGCTAAGACCATTTGTGGGACGGGCCCCTGTTGCTGGCAATAACGGAGACGTTTTTTTTTTTCTCACGAGGTTTCATCTTGAATTTCCACCGTAGCCTATTTAAGTAAGACAGAGTGAGAAGTGGACATTCCGTAGTCATATAAGTGAAACACCATTGGGTACAACGTTAAACCCCAATCAGACAAAAGAAACACACTTTGGCATTTGATTGTGCTGCGCACCGCGACAGGGGGGTCCGTTGTTGTGCATTGAGCTTCGTAGTTTCAAGCTATGTACTCTATCGGGCTACAGGTTGTAAGTCGGTATTCGGCTCACGATATAAAAAGAAAGCCTTGCAGTGAGTGTGGATATCGCCTGGTGGGTTTAACGACGTTTCGTCTCACTTTCCTTCCAAACACTGTTAAAGAAAATGTTATACAGTGAAATGACACCGAATACGGGGTAAAACACCAATCATATAAATAAATGCCGATATCGTTTGTATGTGTATATGCTCTTTATTTACATCTCGTTAGAAACAAATTCAATTAGGCCAATAATGTGGTATCTATAGTATCAGTTTTGGGTTAGTACACCTATTAGTTGCATGATGGAGCAGAACAAATAACAACACAATTGTTCCACCCACCGGCAAATCACCAAGTAGAAGCGATAGAAACAAATTTTGATCACACAAGGAAATCTGGTTGTATATGTGGGCCCATTTATAAGCTGCTGGACTTATGGGGAACACAAATGGATAGGCACGTTTCTCCAAGGCCACGAGTTTCATTGAACAATTTTTGTCAGCGTAGATGTTGTACAGAACTGACACTGGACTCTGAGGTGCAACAGTTTTGAATAAATTCTATGCTCATTAATAGATTTAGACAAAGTAACAATCCAGTGATGCTTTTTCGTCTCTTGTTAAGACGCTGTGTTGGTCAATGGTATGAAGAATAAACTCCTGTTACTCGGTTAAACTGGCCGTGTGCAGTCGTTTATTTTTTTCGTTTTCGCTAGTTGGGCCATTCACACTCGGCCTCTAATAATCCAATACATAATGACCTGCACAATTGAATATATCTTTCCTCTCTGTTTATTTTCAGCTGCAATTTACGAAAAAGGATGGCGACTAAATCTTGGTACGTATACACAAATTTCTTCAACAGTATCGTTTTATTTTCTACAGACGTCTTCTACCGTCTGCAGCACATTTCATACCGATCTAAACGTGAACTGCATTTGATTCAATAAATTAACAATACATAGCATTTGGTGCTATATATGTGAACCCATATAGTGTTAAAGTGAAATTCCAAAAAGAAGAGAAATAAGCATATTAAAGAGTTGTATGGAACGAATGTAGAGGGAACATTTAAATGTTTAGTTATTGTTTTGCGGACGAAAGGGATGTATCTTTAATATAAGAGATATAATCCTCATTAATATTGCTCATTCAAATTTATTTTCATGCCTTAGGTACACATATTCTAAAGCTCAAAAAGATCTTGTCTTAACGCCATCGGATAGGTCCCTCTTTTTACCGTGGTCTCTCCTCTACGCAGTACTCCGATATAGATTTTAAGATTAAGGAAACCGGCTATATTTTCAGTTATCGAGTAACATTCGCTAGAGCAAATATTTACAGACACAGTTATTTTCAGAAAAATATTCTGATGTGCTGCCAGTTTCTGACCCCGAGATTAATGCCAGTGTTGCTAAACTTAGATGATATTTTAAACAAATTACCAACAAAATGTACAAACGACAGGACAAATGACTTCTCTGCTGTCAGGCATATTTATAATATCCGATTGTGACTCAAACCAATTTTGGACAGCTATCCCAGTGTTATTAAAAGTACTGAGGACTTTTTGAATAAGTTATCTGAAATTCATGTTGATAAAGACGTCATATTAGTGACGCTTGACGTAGAATCTATGTACACAAATATAGAACTCAAACACATTGTTATGGATTACAACTTCTAAGTTTATTAGCACTTGACGTTTCGGTCTAGATCCTAAGACCGTTATCAAGCACATAGTGTTGTAATCGGACTAATTAAGTATTTATACAATTCTTCAATTATATGACAAAATACCCCAACAGTTCTGCTATATGAACAAGATTATTAAGGTCTTGCATCCAGTCTAGACATATAAAACATTGCATGTGGATGGGTGCACAACCGAATTAGCAAAACATTAAAACATTAACCCTAGCTTTGCTGTATACACCAGATGTTAAGGTTATGAAGCCAATGTAGCTGTATTAAGGACATAATAAAAAACTGACCGAGAGAAGAGAAAACATCTGGCAAAACACTAAGACTGATGTTTAATGAGCTGTATAATATTATATCAAATGTTATTGCCATGAGCTGTCGGTATGTGGTATCCTTGGTCACGGTATATTGTAGGTCTGTGTCTCCTAATGAGCAGACCTTCTAGACGTTCTCTTTTCTACGAAATCGATATTAACGAAAAACTAAAAGAGAATTGGCCAAAATTCATTGTAATATATTGTAAAGCTGAGAATAAGCCTTTGACAAAAATATCGCCGTTCACCTTAAATAAAACCATAATAGCATAATAGCATGAACTCTAAAAAATGTTACAAAAATGCGTCTGGGGACATTCTGGTGGAATGCTCCAGACAGCAAAAGGCGGTAAATTTACTCAAGTTAAAGAAAGTTTTAGAGTTACCAGTAGCCGTAACACCACACAGAGGTCTTGATAGCAGTAATTTGGATCATCAGAGACAGCTGCCTCTCTTATCTCTCAGAGGAAGAGATATGCCCTGAGCTTGGTGATTAAGGTAGAACTAATGTTAAGCGTTTTACAACTAAAAAGGATGGTACGTCAATAAAACTTAATACCTACTTAATTACTTTCGATTCTACTATAGTGCCAGACCACATCTACATTGGTCATTACAGGATGAGGGTAGATACCGTCATCCCCAACCCAACAAGGTGCTTCCAATGTCAGAAGTTCGGACACGGAAAGAACCAGTGTAGAGATGGTTTGGTGTGCATTCGTTGCTCTAAGCAATAGTTCTACACAGTCACCGATATGAAGGACTTGTTTGACAACATTGCTGGCGATGTTGTCATCAAGTTTCTTAACGGATCGATGTGTGTCATAGAATCTAATTTTTATGAATCATTGTATAATATTAAAATTGACTGAATTTTGAACACATTATTTACAATCTTTAAATCCAATTTTGAACTTTATAACATAGTGACATATTATCACTTATGTATGTCTTATTTAGTTTATTTTCTTTCTCTTTTTGTTGTTTAAGGCAAAGGGTGTTACAGATTGGAGTTGTTCTTAAATAAGATATAAATAAATAAATGAAAAATATGTTTGCGTCACAGCGTAGCTGAAATACCGCTGAATGTGGCTTAAAACACTAATCAATCAATCTTTCAAGAGATATTATTTTATCTGGTCGTTGTTATGAAACAAAAACAAATGATGTGCTTTCCTACAAAAATAGCCTGCTAGCCGAGTAACACATCCACGTATCGTTTATTCGAAAGGAAGCGATGTTTTTTATCCCTCTATACTAATCCCAAGTAAAACTAACAATCCATTCACCAAAATATCCCCTTTCATTCTTAATAAAACGTTAAAATCAGCAACAGTAACCATAAAAATATATCTATAATGCGATATGGTGACATTCTTGTGGAATGTACCAAACAGCAACAAGCAATAAATTTGGAGTGTGGATACCTTAATCCTTCATTCCCGTGTCAGAAATTCGGACACAGTAGGACCCAGTGTAGAGGTGGCCTGGTATGCTTTTGTTGTTCTGGAGGCCATGAGGGCTAAGATTGCACAAATAGTATAAAATGTTTTAACTGCAATAAGTCACAAATGGCCTCCTCTTAGGACTGTCCTTTTTATATCAAACAGAAACGAATAATTAAAACAGACTACTAACGTGACCAATTGGTGATGGTAATCCGCTCGACGGAAATAATAAATCACCGCTTAAACCTCGCCCCCACCCATCCAACCACCTCCTCCCCCCCCCCCCCCCCCAAAAAAAAAAAAAACAACAGAAAAAAAAACCATCTGGCCATAAGGTTTGCCTTTCTAAGGCCTCAAGGGGCGCTGTTAAAACATTTCAGTTTAAACAGTCCAGTTTATGTTCTTAAGATAGAGAAGACCAGCACACTCTAAACCATCAACAAGTAAGTACTGGAGTTGGAGACGGTCGCTCTTTCAAACCGCTTCGACGCCTTGGAAGGGATAGACATTAGGCCTCTTCTCTCTACAGTGGATAGCCATTTATAACATTCATCTACTCGTAGGCGGCCCAGTGACGAACACCTTTGGTTAAAAGCCAACAGAACGCATATTGCTGGTTTGCCAAAACGAAAGAATCGAGGTTCACAGTTGCACGGGCAAGCATTTAGCATAGTCACTTGTATAAATGACCTGTTTGACAACATAACTGACGACGTTGTCATCCCGTTCCTTAATCAGATTTGTGTGTATTACAAAATATAATTGATAAACAGTTAATGTTTAAGATATTATGTCAAATGATTTTAAAAGATATTTCACTAAGTTTTATCACTTAAACGAAAATATTTAAGTTTAACTATATTTAACTATATTCAGTGGTTTTAACACTTATGTGTGTCCCTAAATGTACGGCCATGGATGCTTCTGGTTGGAAAATTCCTGCCAAAAATATTGTTAAATAAAGAAATTGTCAAAAGTTCACCCAACAACGCTGCTGAATGTGGTGTAAAACACCAATCGATCGTGACGATCGAATTTTAACAGCCCCTCCCCCTCCTAAATACCAGTACACCCACAATAAGACAAACAGTTAACTTTTTAGGAAATTAGATATATATCCCTAAAATAAATGGATTAGGGTTATCCGACTGCTGATTCTTAACTTATCTATAATTTTAATACATTTGTGTTTCAGTGTAGGCCTAATCCAGTGGGTGTTTGCTCTAAGTCTTGTGTCCCCAGGAGCCCCCAATGTTTTATATACATCATTCTCTGGACATTTTAAGCATGTTTCCATGGGATCGGCTGGAGTCTTTGTTATGACAACCAATGGCTCTACTTTCTACCGAGAGGGCACACGCGAAGACAATGGTGCAATGGGTACTGGTTGGGTTGCAATGGGTTTCGATTTCCATCAGATTGATGTGGGATCCAAAGTAGTATGGGCAGTAGATAATACCAATAATGTATACACGAGAAAGGTTTGGAAATATCGCCCCGATGGTAGAGTATGGAAACCAGTAGAAGGCAACCTAAAACAAGTCAGTGTCAGTGACAATGGCCATGTTTGGGGAATTGAACCAGGAAACCGTATTGTCAGACGTCTTGGGGCGAGTAAAACAAACAAACAAGGCGACGAGTGGCAATCGATTGATGGCAGGGCGTCTTCGATATCTGTTGGTTATTCTGGGGTCTGGGGTGTAGACTCTTCTGGAAGGCCAGTCTACAGAGAAGGGACGTATGGTGATCAGAACACTGCAGGGGAAGCTTGGATGCCAACCGATGGACACATGACAAAAGTATCATCTGGATCTGCCATGGTTTATGCTATTGATCAGGAAAATAGAGTCTTTATAAGAGTTAATACAAGCAAGGAAAATCCGAGAGGTATTAGATGGGATATCGTTTTTAGCCACGTAAAGGTATTTGTTGGTTCTTATGACGCGGTCTGGGAAATCTATAAAGATGATGGCCTCTATTATGCAAAGCCATAACTGGACTCCCGATTTTACCTCTCTACCTGTACATCTGTCTATTTATATGTATCATTAACGTTTGAGGTCTAGTTCAACGTAAACTCAATTTCCGACTGATAATAATAATTATCTTTGTTCAATCTATAGCTCATTGTACACTGTTAAATGTAACAATAATAATTTTGTTGCAAATCCAATCTGAAAATTTTCGTTATTTTTAATATATACTCAGTCAAAAAAGAAACTTCACAGTCATAAATTCTAAATATTTTCTTGAAACTTAATACAAGAAATATTATTATTATTATTAGAGGTAAATGCGTTGTCAAAGACATCATGACACACATCAACTCCGACGTGCACAAGCATGCAGTTCGTGCGAGCATACATCAAGGATAA
>JAQQZZ010053268.1:0-10014 GCA_030265115.1 Mopalia vespertina | reverse complement strand
TGGGTGAAGGAAACCACCCTTGACACCACTGGCAACAAACAAAGACAAGACGGGACAAATACAGGACAACAACAGGATGTAATGCAGACACCACAAACAGATTTGCTTCTGGTTTCCCTTTAGCTCTGAGAGCACCAGGGAAAAATGAAGCTCGCTCCAACCACCCTGGCCGTTTTTTGGAGTTGTGACTGGTCTATGATGTGAAATTATTGGGTGTCAATCACAGTATGTGGCTTGCCTCAGTAAGCTTTGTTTAACTTTGCACAGACTACAATAAAGTTACTAAAATGACATACACCACTATCTTTCTCCAAGCCATAAAGAAATTAGTTTTCCATCAATATACAACTACATTTCCATTATCTACCTGTGCTAATGAACCTACCTGAATAGGAGCTACCCTCGGTGGGAGTACTAGTCCTTTATTATCCCCATGTACCATGATGAGCACCCCTATCGTTCTGGTTGTGATACCCCAGGAGTTCTGGTGGACATGCTTCTTTTCCTGAGTGTCCGGATCCTCGAATATGATCTCAAACATTTTAGAGAAATTCTGACCCAAATGATGAGATGTGGCACCCTGTGAAAAAAAACTTATAATATTAAATCAAAGCCCATAAAAATATATATTTTTATTGTAGAGAAATTCTTTTTTTACTTGCCTCCACAGATATTCAAACTCGGGTCAAGCACTCTAAACAACCATAAAAATGTATAAATACCTTTACTTTGAAGCTAATTTCTCAATAAAAAAACTCCACTAATTTTGTGTTCCTGTGTCCCTGCTTCTCGTAGATAAAGATTCACCAGCTTTACTTTGTGGTTGTCCTGAAGTGAGCCTATGTAGCTCTGCTAAACAGTAAGTTTCCAACACTTCACACTTTATGGTTGATGAAGTGTGGATATACATATATATTTATTTATTTGCTAGATTTGGAATGAACAATACAAATATTCAGGGATTGATAAAATGGCCATATTCAGACCCACAGATCGAACAAAAACTCAATTTGAGCTGTTAAAAATTCAATATTTCACTTTTACTTTTGATAAATAAAAATATAATAAAACTTGTTTATGTGAGGGTACCTTACAAAACAACATCAATTAATCCGTTATACTGCCTAATGACCTAACTAAGTACCTGAATGGCTCGTCCATTAGCTGATATGTATGCCTCAACAGTTGTGGTAAAGTCGGCACCAGCAAATTTCTCTTTCTCAGTTTTCTTTCCTCTAACAACAGGAATCGCGAGTAAATCCTCATAGATTTTAGCATAAAGTTCTAATATTGTGTGCACCTGGAAAAAAACAAGGGAGACAACATATGAATCAAAGATGTGTTTAATGCTGTACTTATGTTATTTCACTCATATGATGGTGTGCCAGCCCAATGGGTGAAGGAAACCACCCCGCAACATCAGAGACTGCAAACAAAGACAGGACAGGATGCAATACAAAAACATCAGTCGTATCACAAACAGATTGGTGTTTATGTTACCCCTTGGCTTTGAGAGCACCTTGCCAACGGGAATTTCCCACCAACCTCTCTCTAATCCTTGAAGAAGCAAGTGAAATATGCAGTTTTTTCTTACTTTGATATATAATTTATTATATTTAATATAAGAACAAAGGCCAGACAGGGCAATTTAAACTTTCTAAATTTTGAACAGATAGGCTTCCTGTTGCCCATTAATTCCAAATACCCAGGGAAACTACATCATAATCATCCACTTTATCTCTGTTTAAGAACTACCGTATACTTGTAGACTTAACCTTACCTTATTCTATTATCTCTACTTTATTTGTGACATATTGGAGATTATAGATAGCAATCGATCACCCTGTATGTATTCAGTACAAGGTACATGGTTGGGGTAAAAAATCTGAATATAATCACCTCCTAATGTCTAGCCATGTAATAAAAGAGCAATAAACCTATTCATGCACGGAATGCTCTAAGAATTGGTCCGGTGAATTTCAACCTTTGTTTCTCGAATAATAGTGGCGTTTATATGAACCTTACATTTTTCAGATAGCTCCAATCGTCACCTAATTCCCCATAACCCCAATCCAGTATAATCATTTGCCAAAAAAGTTTTTAAATTGAGAATCATCCATTTAAGATTCCAATTCAAGAAATTACTGTGACTGTCCTACAGTCACCAAGCCATTCATACCTGGACATTATTGTTTTGAACATAAACCTGAAGAACGAAGAAAATCTCACCTCTGACACAGCTTCCTCCCTGGTAGCAAAAGCAGTGTGTCCTTCCTGCCAGAGAAACTCTCTTGTTCGTAAAAATGGCGTTGGGTGTTTGAATTCCCATCTCTGTGAAAAATATATTGGAAAAAAAATGTTATAATTGAATTTTTTGTACGTATATAATCTTTTCCAACACTTTAATACCTTGTACGCTTTCAGTGTAGGGGTTGTAGTAGATTAGTAAACAAAATAGAAAATTACTGGCAACGAACTAAGACACGACAGTCACAAGACATAACATAAGACACAACAAACAGATTGTGTGGCCCCATAACTTGGAGAGCACCAGGGCAACATAAATCTCCTTCCAGCTTTCTGATTATGATATGATGAATTTGGAATATGAACCAGGGCCCAGCTCACGCCAGCTGTTTGAAAGAGTATGAGCCGCTTACACCAGATTAGATTACGGATATGTCCTTTGACATGGCACAGTGTCCTCTAATAGTGGATTAAATGCAATAAGGCTTAGAGCAAGGGCCCCTAGGAATTTATAATTCTGGGAACCTCTGGTAATAAAGTGTTTGTTTGATTGGGGTTTAGCGTAATACTCAAGGGTATTTGACTTATATAACGATGGTTTGTCCACTTCACACTGTTCTTGCCTAATTACTGTGGAAAATCGAGAAGAAAAATCTCGTAAAAACTACCCCCGCGATTGCCAGTGCCACTGGTAAAAGAAAAAACTATTTGTCGAGTATTGCCAGCATAGGGCTTACTTTAAAACATCCAATTAAAATCCTCTATTGGCCGTTTTAAGTCTACAGCTTAATACATAGTTTGATTGGTTCAAGACAAAGTTGTTTTTCAGACAGCCCGGCCACATCTTCGCTAGCCAAGAGTTTTATTCAGCGCTAATCTGCATTACAGCCCTTGGCAGATTAATTGCGTATAACCCAACACTACTGTCAAGCGATTGATTGGTTGCATGGGAACTACTACCCAACCAATCAGATGTTGTGTAATGAGAGATCTCTGCTAGGAAAAAAATGGCCCTGCCATAGATACAACATAAACATCTGCAGTCTGAAATCTAAATAACATCGGATCAAAATAGTTCCCCGTCTATTGTTTGTCGCTAATATTATGATCTAACGCAATCACTGGCCAACTAGAGTTCGACAAGGTCAAGCATGCTGGGGTTCATGAAAGGTCACTGTCCCAGCTGACCAATAGAACCCCATCTTACATGAGGCCATTGTAAACACAGAATCTTTGTGATGTATCGTCAACACAAGACAAACCAAGTTGAAAATAGTAAGAACAAGTTATCTGTAAACTCTGATTTGTCTGCAGAAACCTGTGATTGGTCAATTTTTTGTGAACTATTTCGATGTGATTTTAATTTAAAAATTAATATTTTAATTTCCTGAAGCTTTTAACCTGACCCAGGTTCAATACCACAACACGATCATGGCAGTGAATCCAACAGTCCAAAGTACCAACTGAGCAGCGGTGTGCTTGATACAGAAGAATACAGGTGTCTCGAGTTATGACTTTACAAAGAAAAAAAGGAAGGGCATCCTGCCTATACTTTGACATTCTGGGTTGTTAGTTTTCAGAAAATTATAGCTTTAAACTTGTTACTATTCAGTATTGCAAAAAAGAATATACCAAGCTATGGGAAAATGAAATTCATATGGTTTCATTGACGTTCATCTGTTAATTTTCAATATTGCCTATATACCCATGCTAAAAATCCTTAATTGGCACTCCCTTGTCATTAAGCAATGTTGTCTTTTGCAAAGGGACATCACTCTATTGTTGCACATCATAAGTTGAAACTCCTGCATTGTTTTCTGTATCTCTCTGATACATAACTTACCACAACATTACACCACTGGTTGATTTTTAAGGGGAGATCCCGATGAGACTGTATCCATTTGGCAAAGGCTGGATACATAACGGTCTCACTGGTTGGACGGACAGCAATAGGCTCGGCTAATTCTGATTGGCCAGATTTTGTCACCCAGGCAACCTGTAAAAACAAACAATATTTGTATCATAATTTCTTTATTCCCCTTTTAGGCTTCTTTTTAAACAAGCATCTTAAAAAGTAATATTCAAAAATTAGAAACAGCAAATCAAACTATATTTTTCTTAAATTATAGTTTTTATATTAAAAGTTATCTTTTTAGTTAATGGAAAATGTTTTAATTGTTTAAAAGAGAAATATAAATAATACAGATTGTTTGTTGGATGGGTTTAATGTGAAGCCATACCTCTGGCGCAAAATCTGCAATATGATTTTCCTCTTTCTCAAGAGCATTCTTAGAAACAAACATTGGAAAGTAAGCATTTTGTATGTCCAACTTTTTAATCTCAGTGTCGAAGTATTTCGTTATTGTTTCCCAGATAGCGAATGACCACGGGCGGAGAATGTAACAGCCACTGACATCGTAATATTCTATCATCTCAGCCTTTGTAATCGTCTGGTAAAACAAATTATATATATATTAATTGGAGTGACAAATAAAATAACGAAAAAAACAACAAAACAAAAACACTGCGATAGACTGTCACGTCAAAAATAGGTTTATATTAAAGGTCTAGGGAATTAAAAGAATAGCAACACTATTGAAGTGAAAATCTCAGGCTCTGTCCTTGACTCAGTCAGCTCACCAGACAGTTTGCACAAGCACCCAAGAAACCCTTCAATCATTTAAAAAAAGAAGAAGAAATAAAATGCATGATTTGTTTGTTTGATTGGGGTTTAATGTCATACTCCAGGTTATTTCCCCCATATGACAGCGTGCCAGATCTATGGGTGAAGGAAACCACCCTGGACAATAGTGACACCAAACAAAGACAAAATCAGAATACAAAGATATCACAATAAACATATCAGCTTCAGGTTGCCTTTTACCTCTGAGAGCACCAGGGCAACAGTCAACTCCCTCTTAACCCTCCGCTGATACATTGCAAGACAAAAAACAATGAAGGACTAGCCCAACAACAATAGCATTATAGTGCAATTAAAAGCTTACCTGTGAGTACCAATCAGCCAATGTGTCTGGTTCCTTCTTAGCCTCCAAACCAAGTCTGAAATAACAAAGTATTATTTGTTTGCTTGTATAAATAGCAGGGTTTAACATCTCACTCAAGTTATTTCACAGAGATGATAACGGATTATTTGATTCTTACTCAGCTTTACTTAAAAATAAATACAATGGAAAACCAGGAGGAAACACGATAAAAACCACTCTGAGATAGTCACCCTAACCCCTAAGGGCATTGTGGTTTTGAAGGTGTCAGTTACACATGTATTGTAGAAAAGTCTAGTAAGGTAACCACAGAAGCCCTTCATCCAGCCTGGTACTGTATTCAGGCCTGTGCTTTTGGGGAGAGGGACCTAAAGGGGTCTTTCCTTTGTTATGAAAACTTATTTTAGGAGGACCGATTTATAGTTTCCCCAAATTGTTTGCAGTGTTGCTGCAGAATTGACAAATTTGGGTGATCCGATCATCAATGAAGTTTGTATTTTAAAGCAATTTTCATAAATGCACATTTATGTATTTAAAAAATCAGCAAAGCAGCTGCAAAAGTAAATGCTAGGTTATCTCACAAAATTTTAGAGGACAGATTTGAAGGTTATTTGTACATACATGTAGAATAATGACCAGGGGCTGGTTGCTCAAAGCTCAGTTAACTTCACAGATTGTACACTGATGTTGGGGAAACAAATTTTTTTTGTTATAATGTGACGTTCATTCCTTTGTGATGCAACGCCATTTAACAGACTGTAAGGTTAATTGACATTTGTTTGTTTGTTTCATGTCCTACAGAATGGACTTTCACCTATAAGATGACGGATTGTCATTTCTCTGTTCCTAACTTAAATACAGTGGAAAATCAGGCAGAAATCTTGTATAATCCACCCCCGCGATTCCCGGAGCCACATCGTATGAGTCACTCATATACCTAATGGTCGAGAGACAGTTCAGAAGAAAAACTGAGCTAAACTCAAACTTGATGTGTTTCCCAAAAATCATAAAAATAAGCCACTGAAGCATAACAAAAAAACCCCAAAATGATCACAGCTTTTAGGTTTGTCTGTTTGACAGGGCTTAATTATGCTTAAGCTTATTTCACTTATATGACGGTTTGCCAACCACTGTTTGGAGGAAATCACTCTTGACCCCACTGGCAATGGACAAAGACAAAGACAGGACAATTACAAGCCATAATACAAAAATCACCCCAAACAGAGCAGCTTCATGTTGCCCCTTTAATAGCTTGGAGAGCACCAAGGCAATTGGAATTACCAGCTACAAATTTGCAAATATGAATGAAACCAGGCGAAACCCCCAAGTTATTATAAGACAGCTGAATGCAAACTTTTGAGTTCGATCCAATGAGCATTCCAAAATAGAAATGTCTCAGTCTTATTGTGTTATAGACAGGACAGGTTGATGGCCCATTGGCCAAGCTAACACAACCACAAAATCTGAAGTACTTGCTATGTTGAAAAATTGTGTTGAATAAAGGTATATGTGTACCAAACATGATAGTGGTAGGGCCATTTATTGCACCATTTAGTCATTCATACCTGAAACAAAACTTTTACATGAACATATATTCTGAAAAATATGTTTATTTGATTTGTTCTGGTCTCCATATTAAATCAGAGTAAGATGGAGATAAACAGCTGAAACAGTGAAAATGTCCTGGGCCACTTGCACCAAGTACTATTAAATTTAATCCGCTATTAGATGACATCATGCCATGTTTAAGGTCTATCTCTTATCCACTATTAGAGATTTTATCTGGCGTTTTCGCCTGAACCCTTCTGAGCAACTGACCCCGGGTACACAAAGTTAAGAATTGGGATGCAATTTGTTTAAATTTGGGTTTAAATACTTACTTGCATGTTTCTATATCCGTATTCCCCGTGACCTCCATCTTTTCGGTGCCCTGAGGCCGGTTGCTAGAAGCGTTATTTAATTTAATCCCCTATTTGATCAACATGACGTCATGTCGGAGATCTATCTCTGGTCCGCGATTAGCGATTTAATCTGGTGTTAGCGCCTACCTGATTGACTAGAGGGGTATTTGACAGTTGATCTGTACCTATGACAACATTCATGCACTAAACATCAGCAAAAACATCATCTAAATTTTATTATTTATATGACATCAAATTGTGTCGTATTCTACATGTAATTTTATTTATTTGAGCAATAAAGAGCTTTTGTGCACATCAACTTCTGAAAATGTTACCGCTGGGGGATCTTCATGACTGGGTAAGGTGAATCTTACCTTGTAACTTTCTTCATTTTGAGAATTTCAAATTCTTCTGATGTCTGTAGAAGCCTTTAAAAGTTTGCCTAAAAACAAATAAAATAAGCATATGTTTATTCATGGTAGTTTGTTGATTGGGGTTTAAAGTCATACTCAAGGGTATTTATGAGTGTGACTTATATGACAGCGCATCACAGCCGACCGTCCACTTTTTGGCAGGGTGTGGAGCAGGCCTATTTTCAACCCGTTTAAAGAGGTTTTGGGAGCCTTCATCCCCACTCAAATTTTTTTTAAAGTAAAATATATCTAATTCTTGCACACTTGCCAGATTTCCAAAAAAACGATTTAGCTGGAATTTCTCTACATTAGAAGACAATCAGCAAATGTGAAAAAAGAGAACACAATATCCTTTCACAATGATCATCACTTTCATCAGACTAAATCAGCCAAGCGTCCCCTCTACCCTGGCCTAGTTTTTACTCGCATGGTATAAGATGGGTGCCCAAAATTTTGACCCGGATCTGGCCCTGTTTACTCTGTCGCATATCTATGCAATGGAAAACCAAGGGGTACGATCTACATTTCAATAGTTTTCATTTTTTTTTATCGCACTGGAAGAAAAATATAACAAATTCCACCCAAATGCAAAATAAAAGATCAATCTGAAAGGCTTAATGGCATTTCCACAACATGACAATGATGTATTCCCAACAGTAAAACACTACTAGCTACTGTGTTTAAACTGACGAAACTGTGTTAGCGCTCTGCATCAGATTTTGATGCAGAGCTGAAAACTAGCTGGCTTAATACAGGTTTAATATCCTCAAGTCTACATTCAAGATGAAAGAGAGAAAAATGGTGGGTCCTCTACAGATACTTGAACCGTATTTCCACATTGTTGACAAGGCTTATGGTCAATTTTGACAAATAAAATGTGTCAGAAAGTTCAATATATCACATATTATTGGACATTGTCAGTTGAACACATAATGTATACCCAGTAAGTGCAACAACTTGAAATTACACAGTTATATGCATTCTAACTATGTATCTCTAAAGGCTACATAACATGATCATGATAGACTATTACATAAACAGAACTTTACATAACCAAAAACTGCCCTGTAAACATGACTATACATGTACCCCTAGCCTCATATTGCAAATGCATCTGGGCTATTTTCAGAAAAATGTACAAATAACGGTAAAGACAAACAAAAAATAAAAAGCTTTTAAACAAAGTATTAGAGTCCTCTGCCTCCAGCTCAAATCAATAATGGCTTCCTATATCCTGACACATTCAAATATGACAGCAGTGCCCTCTGTATGTTTTGTTTTTAATTGATTAGTCAAGTGCACTCAATGATAACGGTAGAGACAAATCACAAAAAGGAACATTTTTTTCTGTTTTTAAATGTACCAATTTAAAAGAATGAGAAAATGGCCCAGATACAAGGACAACATGGCAGTCTGCATAAAGTAAAGCCAGGAAAGATAATCAGCAACGGAACAATTCATTGCTCGATTCTAAATAATGCTCAACATTATTTCAAAATAAAGAAAAACGTATGCTAAACACGGCAGAGAGGATAGACATATCTTGAATAGTTATGCAGTTACTCCGTTAATACCACACGGATTAAGTTCGCCTTATTGGCCCACTGAATGGACATACAAAAGACAGGTAGGCCTTCACGTTATGACAACCTTGATTATTTTACAGATATGCAGAACCGTATTACAATTATTTATCATGGTATTTACCGAGAAGCAAATGATTAGACCTGTACGCACCATATGCATGCATTAAAGGTACTACTATGTGATAAAGTGTATTTTTAAAAGTAACCTGCAGCTCTCTGACTGCTGGTAGCATGTTTCTGTACGAGATAGAGAGCAAGGGCTTTCAGTCCACTTGGCAGTCTTATCCAAAGCAGAACACATTTAGTAGTTTCGGGAAGTTACATAGTGCGTTTTGATAATAAATTTTTTTTTTTAAAAAGCTGGTTCATTCGAATGACGTGGACGAAGGACAATAAAACGTATTTGAAGAGGCCGCTTTTGAAAATTTCTCTCTGCTAAAAACCAAGTCTTCTCAATTGAAACACTCATTCAAAGTTTGATTAGAATTCCACGAGATGTTTTCAAGTTAACATACATAAACCAAATTTAGACTTTGCCACCAGGTTGCGCCACCTGTAGGTTGACATGCGCCGAAATCAATCCAAAGTGACGTCATGTCACATAAAATATTATTACTAAGTATGATTCGAAGTCCACAAGAAGTTTTCAAGTTATCCTACAGAAACCAAATTTAGATCCACTTGTAGGTCGACACACACCAGAATCAATCCCAAGTGACGTCTTGTCACATAGAACACTAAGTTTGATTTGAATTCCACAAGAATTTTTCAAGTTAGTATATAGAAACCAGTAGTATAAGGAGTAGCGGTTCTGGACCACTTTTTCCTGGAGTCCTCCCCGCCCCCTGGGCAGCTCCCAGTGGTA
>JAQQZZ010053257.1:0-10014 GCA_030265115.1 Mopalia vespertina | reverse complement strand
AAATTCCTAAACGAGCAGACGACACACTTGTCATGCACTCCAGTGACCCCGCATGGCGCCATCACGATGACGTCACGCCAAAGAGAGCTCCGGAATACTTAATAACGCATACACCTACGTTAACCTGTATTCAGGAGCCAAACTGGCTCCTGAATACTTAAAACGCATACACCCTATCCTACGTTATCCTACGTTATCCAATTAATGCCAATAACTATTTGGATACAAACTTGTATTACATTGTTTGGTGTTCACTTACTTGTGGACCCTCCAAGCACAAGCGTCTCACTTTCAACATTTGCTTCATGAACAAGAGTCTGTAATAGTTGAGACTGTATGCTCGAAGTGAAAAACAGGTAAATTGTTTTTTCCAGGATGTAATGAGGAACATACTTGCAGGGTTGAAATATGCACGGCACGTGAGGAATCCCCTTTTGTCTCAATGCTGTTGCCGCAAAGATTGTTTGTCGACAGTTCAGCAACGAAACTGCTCCATCAAGTTTGTCTGTAAATAAATGATACGAACACAACACGCACAAAGTCAATCCTCGAGCAACACAAAAGCAAGCGCTTCTTTCCTAAATTGATAGAATAGAATCCCGCTAATAAAAAACTAACACTAATATTTAATCAGTTATCGGTAGCACTTTGTCTAAAAAGTTGTGACGTGTGTCCACCTATCAACAACGCATTCGTAACTTTATATCAGATTTGTTTGTTTCTTTGATTGGGGTTGAACGCCATACTTAACGTTATTTCACTTATATGACGGTGTGGCAGCCCAATGTGTGGTGATGAGGCAGATTGAACAACAACAAACCCAGTAAAGATTATTTACAGTAGAACTTAAGCAAAGGGTTGGTAAATATGTAATTCGTTCAGTCAGATCCAACCATATATATAGAAGTATTTATGGTGGCTTTACGTCCGTGATTTAGAATAAGTTCTGTCTCCTAATTTCTAGAGCTTCTTTAAATAATAAGTCAGACCAGTTCCGTGATTGATAAACAATAGATGTGTTGACTAGAACAATACCATAGTCAGTAGGGGGGTCTACACAGTTCAAATGATCAGGTAAGCTAATAATGTCTTGTAAGTACTTGAAGTCATCACACTGAGACTTTTGCCACTGCTGTGTTCTTTTATTCGGGTCAAAAGCAATCTGTCGGTCTTGCCGATATATGCTGAGTTACATGCTGGACAAACAAACTTATAAACTAAGGCATTTTTATATTGAAAAAGGGTGGGGTCTTTTGTGTTCACAAAGAAATTCATTTTAGTAGTTTGCCAATTTATAATAAATTTAATAGGTTTTCCAGTTAATTACTGTATTTTAGAGATGCATTTTCTGGCCAGTGATTCTCCAAATTGTCCAATATAAGGAAGTCTTAACCAAATTTGTGAATTTTCTCTTTGTTTTCTTTATCAGTAGGTTCCTATTTAGTGAGGAAAATTTTATCAGTTGTTTTGCTTTTGATTTGCTAAATCCATTCCACGTGATCATATCCGAAATGTTTTTCAATTCTGCGTCAAAAGATCAGTCATCCGAACATATTCTAAATGCTCGGAGTACATGGGCTATTAGCCAGGAAATCTTTCTGTTCCATGGTTCGTAGCTGTCACTGTGAGCATATACTGTCCGGTGTGGGTTGGTTTCCGAAAGATATTCGTGCTTTGTGGTGAAATAGAGATATCTAGAAAGTGTACACTATTATTATCAACAAATTCATCCCGTGTGAATGAAACGAATTAAATTTTTGCTGTATAAAATCAAAATCTTGAGGTTTAGCAAGGTTTAAAGTGTCATCTACATATCTGGCGTAAAAACGAACAATTCCATCTTGGATGAGTTTATCTACAATAAGTTGTTCAAATTCAGTAAGAATTATGTTAGCTAAGACAGGGCCGAGAGATAAACTCATAGAGTTCATTATTTGCCGAAAAGGGTGTTTTGGTGTAAGTGTCCCGTAATAATTTCTTCAGGGTATTTCTTTTAAGTGATGTACTTAGAGTTTGTTGATTATAAATTCGATTAAAAATCACGTTGATAGTCTTGTTTAGTGGAACGATGGTGAAGAGGGATTGGACATCGAAAGATACTAATCTATAATCTTGGTGGTAGAGTTCTGGCGGGATCGATTGGATTCTGTGCGAATCTTTAAGAGAGTAATCATTTTGTGTCAAGAAATTTAGTAGAGATGCAAGATATTTACCAACGTCATTTTAACGGCTTATTTTCAAAGGAACTCAAAATAATGTGTGCCGTTCTCCAAGATCGTTTAAATACGTAGGAGAGTTATTTTCTAATAAGGGTCTAGGATATTGTTGAGGAGGGTATTTCCAATTTAGATGCTACGGGCTCGTTTGAACAGGCTTGAAAGAGTTCCTCAAGTTAGGAGGCATTCTGAATAGTTAAGAAGAGTATTTTGTATTTAGTTTTTCCTGGAACCCTCTAAATATATTTAAGTGAATTTCCTAATTACGCTTGTATGATATTTTTATTAAATGAAAATAGTTTTGCTGTGTAACGGTTCCATAGAAATTTCAAATAAGCAGGAAAGAAATGTGCTGGTTAGGTCCACAAGATCGTCTTGAATATGTAGAAAAATATTTTCCGAATAAGTTTTACAGTGGCCTTCTTTTTAGGTAGGAAAGTGATTTCCTTATTAGATTTGACAGGAGCCGTTGACTAGGAAGGCCGTCTACTGATTTTTTTAGAGAATTGAAAACAGTGTGATTTAGCTAAAGGTGAAGGCCAATCATTACTGTCATACGGCTGCAGTGAAAGAGAACAGAAAACCAAGTGTGGCTGGAGTACTATACATCACAGAAATAGGTCAGAAACAAAACAAAATGATCGTCAATTTCAAACTTTCAAAGTCCAAGAAGTTTCTGTTTTATTTTCCCAAACATATTGTTAGCAATGGTATATATGTCCATCTTACTGGTCTTCCATATTTTATCACGGTTTTATAAACATCATAAACCAGAACAGCAGTTTCATCTAAGTTTCGTAACAGTGGCACATCATATTTCTAACATATACATCGCTTTCAGTTATTTCCATACCTGTGTTCAAAGCGTCCAGCAAGCCATTGGGAGTGCTATTCAACCATTTTAATTCAATCCTTCGATCAACTGTTATATTATTGGTCCTCCTAAAGGTTGGTGAATCAATCATTTCATCCAGGATTACACCTGGAAATCAATGAAAAATGCACCGAATTGTTTACTAAAAATATCTGTCAATAGTTGATACCTGACCAATTGGTCACAGGTATATGAAAACCATTAAACTACTATGGTTAACTACATAAATGTCGGTCGTCATAAAAGGTGAAAGACCAACCTATAACAAATGAGAAAAATCCAAAATATTTTCCAAATCTGGCAGTGTCGGACGATAGGTTAAGTAAATTCATCTCGGTCAAATAGTTAATATGGATAGAATAGGGAATTTAACCATGGTGTAATTTAGAACACACACTAGAAAACTTTCACGAAAGAAACTGATACGCCACACATCGTTTGTTTGTCAGTTGTGTCCATCTTTTATAAACATGGGGTCTATAGGCTGTTGTACATGTAAAGAAATCGTAGGGGGTTTGTAGCTTTCCTGAATGTATAAAAATCCCGGAAAGCAATAAGTACTACATTCCGGGCAACATTGCTGCCCGCAACGTAATACTTATAGCATTTCGGGCAGCAAATTCCCTGAATGAATACATTTTATATATTGATAATTATCAAACACTATTTGGTGTGTTCAATTAATTTTTGTCCATTACGACACAGGACGCTTAAACAGTATTATTGCTTTGTTCAATGTTGTTGTTTTCCAGTGGTGGTAACATTTGAAGTAATAAGTATGGTCTAATGTCACATGAACATGATCTTGATATCTGAACAATAGAGAGAGGAGTAACTTTGTTGGAAAAATTGCATGTTATATCTGCAAAATCTGCAAAGATGGTGGCGTACATTGACAATACAACTAGAGCAATGCATAACAATTCATCGAGCAATTGGCAATAACTAGGCTTTAGGCAGCAAATGACAAAAAAGGAGTTTTCTCTGCGGCCAACAAGGTATGGGAAAGTTTTATTTTCACCTGCTACCAAGGGTATTTCAGCAACGGTGGGGCAGACCCCATCCTCTACATGTACTGACAAGCGTGCTAATGTTTCGTTTTGCTTTTAAAAAAACATAATAATGATGTAAATCACTGAGAACCGACGAAAAAATAATTGATTGTGTTAGTGCGTGATGAGGGTCGACTCTTAGACACACTATATTTAAGTTATCCATGCCGGTCAACAAAGACGGTGGATGGTTCGTTAGCCTCTCTGTACCTTAAACTGATAATGGTAAACCTGTAGACCTACTGGTGTACCGGTACAATGCTAGCAGCTCCACGGTGCTGCCCTTTAGAAATAGTACATTGCTTGATTATTTGCTTGGCTTTTGACATTTAGTCGGGTATTAAACCATGTGTTGGCCGAAAGAGACATCTTCGTGGATAGTTTTATGATCGCTTCGCCTGATCAGCACATGAAGTAGTCCAACGGGAGGTGGCTTGTAACTATTTTAGGGTGCGTTTGAATCACAAACACTGTAACAGTAGTTTCTCATTTGATTATGTACTCTCGAAAACCATAACACGAACGGGTGGTGTAAATCTATTATGTTAATTACTAATGACCAGTGGCATCTACGAAACAGGGTGCGTTTGAACCCTGTAACACTAGTTTCTGATTTGCTTGTGCTAGTTGAATTCATAACACACACACGGGTGGAGTCGATCTATTCCTTACAGCTAGTTATTAAATCCTATATGATAAATATAATATCCTATAGCATTTAGAAAATTTTAAAGGATACCATTGAAAAATCCAAAAATCCAATTTAGCGTTATTCTCATGTGCACATGTTTGTATTGTGAAGACGATGACTTAAGCATATCACCAATTTACTTAAAACGTGGATGGTCTTCCCCTTGTTAAAGCAATTGATTGGATTGCCTATATAGCATATTTGCAAAACATCATGGCCGACTTTGCATAATGTTACAACTTTCCTGTCTGCGTGAAGGGAAAACACAATAATTGGAAAATATATTAACCGATACACTTCAAGCTTAAAGATAATGACCACTACTTGCAATGTCGTATGTCACTGCAGTCTTCCGAATCTCACCAAAATTGCTTGTTTTGCAATATTGCAGCCTGTGTTTGTTGTGAACACCATAACGTGAAAACAAATTCACAGATTAGAGTCATATTTCAATTGTAGATGCCTCCTATTGCAACGATGTATGGGATTGCATTCACCAAATTTACCACAAAAATATGGCTGTAATACTCGCATGTTTATGCTGTGAACATGATGACTCGAACATAAATTAGTTTATTGATTTCAAACGTGTGAGGAAAAACCTGCGTTACACCAAATCCTGTCATAAAATATGGTAATTTTAAAATTTACACAAAAATAACTTGTAAAGATCGTGGACCATTCACTTCGTGTTTAAAGGTGTATACAAAATCAGAATGTCTTATTAATACTCATTTTGTTGGGGTAAATACAATCCGTTGTAACATTTTGTAACCATCCCAAGGATTGATTTGACAGAATGCTAATCTACACTACTCTAAAGTAAAGTTTCAGCTGCTTCGAATATGTTAAGTGGATCAAAGAATGAACAGAATTATATCTTAATGGTGGCATTAATGCTGAAATAGTGAGTTAAAATGAAGCTGAGTATTATGTTAAAATCTTGAGGAGAACTAATGGTTTCTGCACAAAATGCTGATTTATGAATAATTAAATTAGTTAGTAGCTTTAAAAAGAACTGAATTGATGTGCAGTTGTACGGCATCATTAACTTATCCGGTGTATTTTTTGATGCACAGTTTTCGGTTATCTACAGGTACCTACTATCACTTTATTGTTGCCCTGGTTTTTGACCCAGCCGTTTATACACTATGGCATGGACATAGGACGGAGATTTCCTTAAAGAGCCGTAATCAAAACTTTTCTTTCCAAGATAAGATACGTATAGTGAGCGTCAGAACCAGACTTTGGTATTAAACCTCTACATGGAGCTACAAAAGTCAGGGGTCATATGTTAATTCTTAACATTGAATACTAAACAGGTAAGACGGCAATATCAAAATCTCTATTTTTCATTTTATACCTGTTCCAAGGAAATGGTAAAATTTTGTCCATTTGAGGCTCATTTTGAAAGGCACATTTTAGATTTATTGATTAACGAATAGGAAAGCCAGGATGGTAGGAAGCACAATCTGTCACCCACAATCTTATGCCAATGTATAGCTTTACATAGAACGCCTAAACGAAAACAAAGTTATACAAACTGTAAAATTACATACCTATTTTGTAAGTCGTCCAAGAATAAGTTAAAGGGAAAACACCAATATATGTTATTAGAATATACAATAACATCTTTAAATGTCCCTCTATATTGGGTAACGGCTAGAGATAATGAGATGGTTTCATTAGTACAATCCAAGTACGAAATACAGCTTTAACATGCACACATTCTCCAGCCTTAGTTCTATTTGTAGAAGTGCAGCAGTTGTAAAAGTAAACTGCAGGAGTTCGTCATTTTGTTATTATGCCACTCATTTCTACTGTAGAATTTATTGCATGCTAAACGGATTTGACATTTTTTTTCAGCTCTGTTGTTTCCATGCCGACTTCTTACAGTCTTGTCGTATGGATGTCGCTAACAATATGTTTACTTTATCTAACAGCCTCTGCCAGGCATTGTTATTAAGGGTGTGTAATGTGATTTTCCATGGAAATATCAAGAAACTAATCTGGCTGTGAAATGTGCGTTTTCATTATTGTCCAAACATTTAAAACGTCATCAGTTTAAACAAGCGTCGTGCCAGACAACAGAACAAAGCATGTTTCAACATTAGCACAAACGATATAATTGGTCGATTTGTTTGCAATGAGCACGTCATTGAACTGTAGCGTCAACAATACATCCAGTATAGGTTGGCTAGATGCACCATTAAAGCAAACAAACAACCATTCATTAGGTTTCCATCCTGAATAATAGCAAATAATATTTTATTCGTATTTATAAAACAGATTTGCAGATGAAGGCAGACGTCTTTATTATCTTATTGTTCCAAGTATTTTTAGAACACGCATATGAACCAATCGAGCCGTCTTTCTTGTCTCTTCTGGGGACATAAATAAGAAAATATGGCCACTATATAAACAAGTTTTGAAACAAACAAAAAATACATCAAAACATATAATGAACGCGAATGTTAAACTTAATCGTTTAACACTCGCGTTCATTTTTAGCGTCTAAAGGACTGATAAACTTTCCGTTTTTTATTTAGCGGCGCTGTTGTGAGATATTTTGCTACAGGACAAGAATGTTTTTATCAAAACTGTGAACGAAGTAGATCTCTTCAAACGGAAACAACATCAAAAGTTGTGGTTGATTGACTGACGATCCCATCCAGCGACTTTATAATGCCCTAAAGGCCTGAGAGAGTGTGGTTTTCTCTATCCCAAAACTATCGGATTGATCTCGTGACACTTTCTTGTTCATTTAAAGACGTTATGGCAGTGGGAATATAAGTTTTGATTACGCCGGCGATAAGCGATATCGATGGCGGTAAGGAATATTTGGCTGACTATATCTTTTATAAGGTTCCGTCAGTAGAAAAAATAGATTATTTTGGAGGGATTCTTTTTTTGCAATAATTATTAATAAAAAATACTACCTCCTAGGGATCGTCAATATATAGCGTTTGCAACATGGATGTACATTGATTAGTATATCAGTGCGTGACCCAGATTGACAAACCGCCATTATACTGTTTCCGTATTCAGTATAGAACCACCCGTATCCTGAATGTATTGTTTAACAATGTGTTTCTGGTTCATTATCGTTAATTACAGTAATGCTGATTTATTGGCTGCAAAACTAAAAATACTCTTACGATGTTTTCTTCATTGAACTTTATATTTAAATTCTTCTAGAATAAAGGTCTGGATTAAAGCCAATGAACGCTGAAAGAAATCAATTAGCCAAAGCGTGGAATAATGAACACAGCAGCTAGAAGAAAAAAACAGCGATAAACGAGATACTAGGTCATGACCGGCCATCGCCATCTTGATAACAGATATGTTTTTACATTTACCTTTTGTTAGAACCAACGGACTGAAATTAAGTAAATCATTTTCATCCTTTCAATTTATAGTTATGTATTCAAACTTTTTGTTTGTGTGAGAGAACAAACATCCAGAAATTCTGACAAAAGAGTTAAATTTGAGCTTACATTCTAGGCACTATCATTTTGATGCATGTTAAAGTAATAAAGTAATACATAGGCTTTTCCAGACAGCAATAGCGCCCCACCGTATTATAGGCATCATATTAATCAACCAATGCAGCCTGGTAGTTTTGTGTGGACAGGTAAATTGACTTGTTCCTTCTCGTCCAGTGGTTCTTTTGAAAGCAACTAATTCACCCCTTATGAGATAGCGAAGTGGATGTGACAAGACGTCGTCTAGTGGAAGATTTGTTGACCGATGTTATTGAACCGAATGCATTTTAATCCGCTTTTTAATCATTCAACAGTTGACTACGACAAACGTCTCTACACACTGCATTCAACACAAGTTCTGTCCTAAAATGAAAAGAAAACACTTATTTTCTGAGCCCTAATCTAACATTAAGTATTTCTGCGTCTTCAAATTTAGACACATCCCAAGCATATACATTTGTGCATTGTATAAACTTCATTTTTTTTTTTACATTTTAAAGGCAACAGAGTAGGCATGAACATAGCAATCAGCTGCTAAACGTTGCATCAGTTGTCTATAAAAACATCGATCCTCGCTCAAAATGGACTAAAGTTACTCCTTATTCCAGGAATGTTTATTTTGTTTATTTATTTAAACTCTAAAAGAGAAATAATTGCAGAAGAAATCCTCGATAAAAAACGATGTGATCAACAGAGCGCTGTTCTAGATCTCCGATGTTTGTGTGAACGCACAATATATTCTCAAGCCGCTGTTTTTAATTTCACTTTCAACCCGGCTTAAAGTATCGGTTTGAACGGAACCGACTCAAAAAGCCCCAGCCAAACAAAAAAAAAAACACGAAAAAAATAAACTAAACCGGCCTAAGACAGTCCGTATGAACCGCCAAATTTATTAACTTTCTGAGCCAACTTAGAATATAGCTAGGCTTAAGTCTGTGTAAAACGAGAGAAGTAATCTCAACAGTTTATATATATTAACTAATATTATGATAATTCAAGCTTATTGTTTTCGTCCCAGTGCACCTATCGTTGATTGTTTAACTTTAGTGTAAGATACAATAAGGACGATTAATCAGAGTTGAATCAAGTTTCATCTGCTGGCCTCTTTAAAGTTCCGCAATGCGGTATTTTTCAAAGCATACCTGTCTGCGATTGGTGTGGTGCACTACAGTAGCGTACGTCGAGTCAAAGCAAGCAAATTCCTAACTCCCGTTTCTGTCGCGCACAAAGTAGAAACTAATATAAGGTTTGGCATTCGAATTGTCTCTGATTCGACAGAATTGTTTTTAAAGCGATCTGGCGATCCAGCACATGCTGGAAGTAAAATTCTTCGAGGAACATATTCAAACGAGAGTTCACAGCGAGGAGACCATGCCTAAACGATAACGGCCGACCAGCCGTGTTCAAAGCAAAATTGAGAATCCCGGTGGTTTGTTTGGACAACTAATTCTGATTGGTTAAACAGATGACTCATTTAAAAAAAAAATAGACATCATGCCTAGTGGCAATTACCAGCACATAATACTGCGAACTATGACATCCCTCTGCCACTATTGTAAACCTATATAATGACGGTTCTTGGATATATCTGTCAATGTGTTAAAGCCGACATGTAGGCCTAACATAATTCGTTATTTTTAATGCGAACAAAGCATTAACTTGATTAGGATATTAATGATTAAAATTTCACCATGTA
>JAQQZZ010053246.1:0-10015 GCA_030265115.1 Mopalia vespertina | reverse complement strand
GGAATAGCAATGAACTCATCATTCCTGGGTGCTATTCTTCAGTAGCAAGGAAAGACAGAGAATAGGAGATGGATTGTTAGTATATATAAAAACCGAAGACAAAAATGACTTAGAAATTTACACTGGAAACTACCGAAGACAAAAATGACTTAGAAATTCACACTGGAAACTACTGGTTAATAAGTCTGCTCCTGTTTAGTTTGACTTATTTACAGGCCTCCGTATTCAAAAGCAGCAGATGACAAGTTGTTTTGGAAAATGTATGTGGTGATGGAAAACATACATGTACACATTCTTTGTGATATGAACATTGGTCCTATGCGAAACACTGGCCATGTTGTGTGGCAGTGATTCGATGATTTTGCTTTCGAACAGTAACTAAATGACGTAACTAGGCCTAAATCAAACACTATCTTGGATCACACGTATACAAACGACTCTTCTCATACTCTTAATGTTTTCGATATATCCATGTCTGATCTCTATCCTGTAGGTGTCATAAAAACTGTCAATCATATGCAAGATTAAACGCACATACATGTATCAAATGTAGAAACTTCAAAAATTTAAATTTCGACCTATTTCTATACTTCCAGTCCTGTCTAAAGTTATAGAACGCCATGTTTACGATAATTTGTATGGGTTTTTAACATCTAAATTCCAGTAAACCAGTCAGGTTTTAGGAAATATCATTTCACTCAGACTGTTTTTAAAAAACGCACTGATTTCTTTATTGAAAATATTCACGATCATAAATTTTGTGGTGGTGTTATTATAGACCTTAAAAAGCCATTTGATCTGGTTGATGATTCTGTTATACTAAGAAAGTTATAGGAAAACGACATTCAAGAGAATATACCCTGGTTCAAATCAAAATTATCTGACAGAACCCAATGCGTTTCTTTTGAGGGGTTCCCGTACATTAAAGAACCGTTAATTGAAGTTGTCCCGCAGGGGTCAATATTGGGGCCTTACTATTTATTATCCATATTAACGATCTTGTTTTAGAAATACCTGAAACGAAATTTTAGATGTTTGCAGATGACTCAACGCAATATATTGCTACAAATGAAACTCCGGCGTTGAGCCAATAGAGAATTGAGATAAGAAGAACATAATGGCAATCAATTGTAAAAAGACGGAATGCATGTTAATCTGCGGCAAACAAAAATATTCAATCAATAAAGATATGTTTGATATTAAGGACACTACCGCTAGTCAGGAGTAAAAATGTGACCCTTATCTTCTCGTGGCTTTTGCGGTGATTTCCAAAGGATGATTATATTAACAACACATATATTTAGAAAGAGGAGGACTTCAAGATTCTAAATATAATGTTATATTATGATTTATTTTATTTTATAATGGCATAAATAAACGAAAACGTAAAATACTTTTTAAAAATTGACCTATGTTTATAACTGTTACTTTTCTTAGGTGGTTGGAGATTTTTTCTTCACGTTACTCCCTTCCGTCTTCCGATACACATAATATTTGTGGCGCGCATTTTCCAACTTAAATCTTAAAAAAACATTCTAAAATACTTTTTTTTTGTCAACAAAAGACATATAGACAACATATGCAAAATTCAAAAGTAAGCGTTTATTTCTCCACAAAACTAAACATCTCTTACCATACAAAACAAGAATTGCAAATAAAACGGAATAGTTAGACCCAACATTGAATATTGCAACATAATTTGGGGCAACTGCTCTTGATCAACTCGTGAAACTGTTTGGGTGGTCTATTTGAGAATTAAAGACATCAGGAAAGTCCATAATGTTGATATATTTAGGATTGATTGATTGATTGGTGTTTTACGCCACATTCAGCGGTATTTCAGCTAAACTGTGGCGTGAACATAGTCAAATTATTTTACCAACGGTTGTATATTTAAAGTCAAATTTCAATCAGACTGCACTCTTGCCAGTAAACATCAAAAAGCGAAGCTACTCAAGTGCAAACATTTTTTTCTTGTGTTTTCCTGGGGGGCTGGCGGGGGGGTCGTCGTTATTATTGTTTTTTTTAAATTCAATATGTCAATATCTAGAGTTTCATTTCATAAAATTCATAAAATTAATAAAAATCAATGTTGAGTTTTTCGTTTCGGTGAGCCACAGCTCTGTGTTCTGTTGGCTTTTAACCGAGGTTGGTTGCCATTGGGTCGCCCTCTAGAAGGCGGAAGTGGTCGAGCTGTAGCGGGAGGAGGCCAGTTGTCTACCTTTTAGGCATCAAAGCGGTTTGCCAGAGCAACCGGCTCCGATCAATGGACTCACTTGTTCATAGTTTTGGAGAGAGGGGTGCAACCCTCTCGATGTTAATTACATTGGTTGTCTGTTCAAGCTAAAACGTTTAAACAGCGTCCCTTATGGCCTTGGAAGGGCAAGCCTCTGGGTCAAATGTTTCTTTAGTTTTTGTTATTTTGTCCGATTTATTATTACTATTTTTATGATGTAGCGCTTTTCATTTGTTAAGTATTGACGTTAACAGCAGAAAGATGTTCATGGTTAATAGCAGATTGACGTTCATCACCAGCTGTCCACGTAAGGAAAGTCTGTGTCGCAACAGACACAGAAGCTTTCCTCGTGGCATTGGCATAGGACTGGGATGACCCTTGGACATCTGAGGCATACGTAAGACGGCGTGCCTCAATATAACTAACGTTCTTTTCAGACTTAATCACTTGAATTCGCTTGTCTTTTATGAAATGACTACAATCTTTGGAGGAAGTCATGTTCAGAGCAACTAAAGCAAACCAAACCACTTCTACACTGTCGGAACTTCTGACACTGGAAGCACCTTGTTGGGTTTGGGATGAAGGTACCTAGACATATTAAGGAAATTGATCTGGTGGCCTTTTGATGAAAAAGTAAAACTGTCTAAATTCTTACTGATGTGGAGTGTCACCTACCTGTAGTCTCGCGTGAACCAGACTCTCCTCGCGTCAACTTCGACCACGGCTTGAGGGTCTGGTAACACCACAAGTTATTTTTTGCAAAACAGAAATGGCCCGGTTATCGAACAGTTGCTTTTCTGAAAGGTTAATTTTAAAAAATATTTGAAAAATTAAATCGAATCCAAAACCTATCAATTTATTTACAAATAAATTACTGTGGGGTTTTATTTGTTGAAATTGGAAAGTATTCAGTGCGTATTTGTGTAGTCGCTGACCTATATAAAGTCTGTTTATTGGGCGTGATTTGTTTACAGTGACAATGCCGATTTTAATGACCTGCTTATAGCTGCGCACAACATCAAACCAGTTATTTGACTAATTTTCCGAAAGAAACGTAGCTTAAATGTCAAATTCGGCTTAAATGCATGGTATTTATCGATTTATGTATTAGTTCAAGTGAGTTGTTTGTGTTATTTGTTTAATAAATCGTCGGACATGGAAAGAGTGGTTTTACTCTAATGTTAAAAGATAGGACTTCAAAATCAGTGTGGCACCAGAACTCCAAATCACAGAGATTCTCGGCGACACTTCTGTCCCCTAAAGGGCAACGAAATTAAGCTAACCAAAAAGGCCATGACCCGAGGTTATAAAAGTCTTCGAGTATGCTTAAGAGAATATTTCGTGCTCAGCTAAGTCGACTCCGGAGTTCGTGTTAAAAAACCAAGGATATAAAAGAAATTGAGATTGCTTTCGGTGCTCACCTGAGCACGAATCCTCAAGCTCAAGACCGTATTCAACGGGACTGCAGATCGAGTTGTTTTAATAATTAGATGGCTGCGCATGACTTTTAACATACTTATTTCGATTCGAGTGTGAAAATTAGACGTTTATAATTGTCAAAACATTTTATTAGTGACAAACAAAATCGTCTCGAAGCAGCCGACAAAATCAGCGTAGTGCATTTTTACATTTATTGACAGAAGAGCTCAACGTGCTCGGGAGTTGGAACGTGCATTGAATTTGTACTCCGCTGATTACGTGCTCAAAACACTTTATAACTACCGAATAGGGGGACAACTCAGGGGAGCACGATCTCAAGAGTTTGAGCACAGACTCGGACTTGAGTATGCCCAAGTTTGTATAACCTCGGCCCCTTACTAGCGATCACTGGGTAGCCTAACCCTCCGGAAACAAGTTTCACATCAGTCCAGACCATGGTGGGGCTGACCTGGGCTTTGCTAGTAGTATAGAAAGGGCAACTCGAGTCACATTACGCACCACATAATAAGGAAGGGTTGTACGTTATCAAAGTACTAAACCGTTACTACATAAATAGTAGTGGGTGGTCGTTTTGATCTCCCACTACTATTTATGTAGTAATATTTTATTACATAGAAAGGAGGTTTGTACGTTATTCATTACGAAGGTTCGGCTGATGGCACCTTAGTTAATGACGGGTAAGGGTTGTACGTTATTTAGTACTAAGGTGCGGGTAGAGCAGCGCCCTCTACTCGAAGTCACAGGTTGTGACATTGGCATAATAATGACGTTTCCGCAAGCTATATAATTCATATGCTCTATCATCTTACCGATGCAAGGCTAAACATAAGATCGTCGTGTCAAGCGTTTCTTCAAATCCTACCTTGCCTTGGCTTGGGCTAACTAGAGTCTTTAACAGCTACTTTTGAGTGACCTCTCTTACCTACACCCAGTCAGATTGGAGCTTTCATTTGAAATTTAAGCCGCGGTCTAAACACAGGATGACAAGTAGGCTATACACATACGAGCTTGGCCCCCATACACTAGTCTTGGCCCAATTGACTTACACCACAGACACGTTATTTGCCAGTGGCGCCACACTTTTTATTGTCGACGGACGTGATTTGTTAACGCCTTTTTGATTGTCTACTTGTTTCTACAATAGTCAAATTAAGTGTTTTCCGTGCGCATTGAGGCAAGGGTGGGAATGTGTTTGATCGCATGCATTGAGGTGTTGCTCAAAATACTAATTTGAAATGTAACTGTAAAATGAGCGGGAAACAGGTGTGGTTTGTATTTCTTATATTATCTTGTTAGCCAAACATGTGGATGCCCGCAACTTATTCAACTGAAATGTAGACGGAAAGGAGTAAACAAGGTTAGAATACTTGTTGCATCAACACGATGGGCGCTACCAACTGTGAACAAACCATATACATTATAAGGTAACACAATGAATCACAAGCTAGAAATCGCAGAGATCCATCAATAAAAGATACTTCTTTCATTCAAATAATTTGTTTTCTTTTTTCGTTGAAAACTATTTCGTGAAAATGCTAAAAGCTGATTAATTTAACCCACATTGTATTTTGAGAGCATTAGGTCATGGTAAAAAAGGAGTTACTTTCCAAGGGAGAGAATGAATTCTGTATAGTATCACACACATCAAAAACAGGGAAGTCAGCAGTAGGTAATGTATTTAAACATAGTTCATGAAGGATGTGTTCTGTCAATTTTTGTCCCTCATAGAATTTTCTTTCCCCTTTTGTAATGAATTGTTTCTGTTCGTTTGATGAGAAATTGCCGATAACCACTTATCTGTGTCTGAACGTATTAGCTCGATATTTATCATGCAGCACTCCTTGCAATGGCTAGGGGAAACATATGCTAAAATAATCAAGCTGATGTTTTCAGACTGTTATTTGCTATTGAGGGACACGCCATGTTGAAGGTCTATGTCTAACCCGGTGTTAGCAATTTAATCTGGTGTTAGTGGCTAATTGTCTTTCGAGCAACCGGCCCCTGATCATTACTGTACGCGTTCACTCATTTCATTTCTTTGCGTATGCAGTACTTTTATACAGTACAGTAATTTGTGCTTTTCAATATTGCCATAAATTATGCATCACTAATATATGGTCTAAGTTCGAACTGTACTGTAAACGAGTTTTGTTTTAAAACGTGGCAGACATTTCAACACTCGTATTTTACATGATTGCCGAAGAAACCCGATTGTACATTTCAAAGTGTTGAATTTGTGTTATCTATTAAAAAATGTAAATGTCTCTTTGGTTATCACTGACTTTCCATTATCTTAATGTTCTACATGCATGTAAGTTGTGAACACAATGTGGCTTATTATTGGAAAAAGATATCTGTGGTCGATGTTATCCATTTATTGTCCATGGAAACGGTTGTATATTTCACAATTAACGTACAGTAACCATAGGCGCTCCCTCCATACACAGATACAGCCTGACTACCTAATTCAAAGTTTCTAGTTTCGTAGAGCATTTGTTTGATTGTTTGAATGGGGTTTTAAGTCGTACTCAAGGGTATCTAACTTATGTTACGACGGCTTATGCATTTCTCACTGTTCCTAGCTTAAAGACGGCGGAAAACCGAAAGGAAAAATCGTAAAAACCACCCCGTGACTGTGTGAATCATCTGATGGTCGACACACGGACTTCACTTTCTACACGACATGAAATTGTTTCCTGTTTGATAATTGTTTAAAAAATTCATAATGTGCTAAATAAGAAAGTTTTATGAACGCAAGCACTGCAAAAACTTATGCAAAAAATAAAAAAAATTAATAAAGTTTCGCATAATTTAACGTTAAACTATACTATATTTGCTCTGGGAAATTATTTGACTTTGACTTAATAGCAACCTTTGTTATCGTTCGAGAATCAGCGGCTGTCCACGCAAGTCAATACACATAAACAAGAGAAATACGTCCAAGATATGCAATGCGTGGATAAAAAACGATCAAGTATTTCTGCCATTTCCTTTTCATCTCCATGACGCTATGACTTATGTCAATTTGTTTATTTGTATGTGGGGGGTTTAGTGGGCGGTTTTCTTTCCACTACTTGAGGTCAGTCATATATGGCGTGGAAGGCAATAACCAAACACTCACTATGATGGTTGTTTTGTAAATCAGGACAACTTGTGGTTATTTATTGGATAGAATTGGTGTGACAGCGGCTGATTATTCCCTAGATAGTTATCATTAGTTTTCTATACACGTGTTTATTTCAACCAAACACGCCTAAATTAGATCAATTAAGGCGATAAAGCTAGTTGTGAATATTATTATTTAATTTTCTTTCTCCTCAATCACCCCACGTATACGGCTCTGTGGAATGTGGTCGACAAACAGCAAACTGGAAAATATGCAGATAATAGGTATATTGCATTATAAGTAAACTATAAGATTTAATTTACCCGATTAATATATTGATGGAATGATATGGTCTCGCAATGATCTATAAGTTTAAAATAAGCATGCTCCTCGATAATGACATATTGTCAATGAACCGTCTGAAAGGGTATACTTCTGTATTTTGTATCTGTCATAAAACTCAATAATGCTATATTTATGTAAAAAATATCTCCCCAACATAAAACTGAAACGCTAAGACAGCGAGAAAGAGAGTGAGACGAGAGTGGTGATCTGATACAACTCTGGATTACCTGCTATTAAAATATAATGATCAGAGACAACCCATTTCCATATGTGTCTTATGTTGCTGATTAAACCATCCAAAAAAAGAAGCATTAGACGAGCAGGATATTAATTGTCGATGGAAACTTATATGATGTAACGCTATACCAATGAAGGCAGTCTGAACGGTACTGCACACGGAGGTCGACATAATCTCATTAACAAAGAGAGGTAATTACATCAGACAAAAATAAGACTTGCGAGTTTGAAAATTAATTAAACAAACGAGAACTTAGTTTGAAATTTTATTCTCTTCCAGAAATGGTCTTTCTGAAACGTGTTCCTTTTAAGACTGCATCAGAAGTCGGAAGAGATTTAGGTTCCCAGAATCCAGTCTTTGCATCTGTTTGAAAATATGCTAGTTTCTCTACGTTCTCAAAAAGCCTCATATTGAAAGGATGGTTAAGGTCTGTTTCTGTCAGTATCTGTTTGTTTCAGATATGTTCTTGGTGAATAAACAAGTTGGCGTAACTTTAAAATGTTTTCTCCATGTCCCATGTTTCCCTATGGTTGTCCATCTGTACATTTATAATTCATCAACCCGGATGCTCCATCTCTCTCCCGGATGGCATCACAGAGCTATAAATTCGTACCTATACAATTCATCTCCTGTCACAGAATTTTTCATTAGTTTTAATTAATGATTAACATACGGTCAATTCGAATGCCCCATCTCTCTCCCGGGTACCACCACAGAGCTATAAATTCTTACCGTTACAATTCATCTACTGTCACAGAATTTGTCAATGATTTTATAAATAACTAACATCGGGTCAACCCGGATGCCCATCTCTCACAGAGCTGTGCATTTTTATCGGAGAGCATTGGGGTTATTTGTTGGAAAACTTTCGCACAACGACACATTGCTTATCTAACGTATAAATGAAAATAGCATTTTTTATTCAGATGTAGGTGGAAAAGAACGATTTTCTTTGCCTCTTAAAGTGACATTTAATAGCCATCCGTTACCAACATCTTCTGTCAAATATTTTCAAGATATTTCCTAATTCACAATGATCACAGTTTTTTTTAGCAGTTTGTTTATGTTTGCACGATAACCACGTCCTGTGGAATGACAATACAGGCTATAGGACAGCCGTGATAACGTAACGTTTATGATTTTTCGGGTCTCCCTAATCTGTGCTACATATTCCTGGACACCACCATTGATAAATCTTATATACCAATAACGTGTTGACAAATCTTTTTGCAAAAAGGGCATTAGTTCCTAAGTTGGATTAGTCCGGCGGCTACCTGTCAAATCAATGTTTTATCGTTTCTGTTTAACTGTGTTATTTTAAATTACATCACTTCTTTTCACTGGCATGGCCATTGACGTGTGCCATGAGGTACATTATCTATAAAGATCTCACAACCTGACAATCGTCCTAGCGATGTTGTGCTGTACACTGATTCAGACAAAACCATGGATGCAGTTGATGTGTATGTAAACCAAAACCTACATAATAGTCTTTATAAACATATAGATAATGATGAACTGAGGCCCCGTACCATTACCATTGACGTTCGTATTAACGTTGTGTTTTTCTTGGAAGGTTTACTGGTGATTTTCAGCGCAAGGGAATTGTCCGTCCATAAATATAACTTATAAATGTGTTCTATCAATGTACGCTTGTGTATCCTTGTAATTATGGTTTGATTTATGTGTTACTCTGCGATTGAAGATACAACTGTGTGGCAGGCCTATCATTATTGTCTATGATGCTCCAAAGACCATTCTTACAGTTATGAATTCAACGGCAGATCGGCAGCAAATAAAGTAGCCATCGAATAAATGTGGGTGTTTCTGACCTAAGACGGACAGAAACAAACGGCATCTTTGACCCAATGGATCCAAACACAGATGACCTGGAAATACGTATCTATGATTGATACCCACAACAGTTAATTGTACGATTGCGTAATGGTTTCAAGCCGATGAGCGCAATAAGATACGGGTCATATAATAAAATACAATGTGTCATTATTACAGATTTAAAAGGTATATGATATGTTGGATATCAAACATAGGTCTAAAACTCCATCAGCATTTGTACGTCTTGTCGCTGTTTTTGGTTCACATGGTGTTAAAATATATCGATCTAACTTTGGTTCTCGTAGACAGCATTTAAAAAATCATCTATACAGGACGGTTGATGGCACGAGTTGGGTTTGGTTTGTGTGTGTTGGGGGATCATTTCAATTGATTTATAATTACACATGTAGATGCAGTAGGCCTACTATATATTCAAGTCCAATAAATATCCGAAAAGAAGAAACTGGATTTCTGTATGTATGATTGGACCCAAGCGCCCACGAAGAGTGAGTCAAGTCATATAGTTTTAATACCATAACACTGCCATTTAATAATTCTAGTATTCATATGCGATACGAATTTACTTGAAAAGTAGGCTAACTGTAAATTAATTTTAACTTTTCGTTTGATGAGAAATTGCCGATAAACACTCGTCTGTATTAGCTTGATGTTTATCATGTGTTGATACGAATGTACAACTATAGACCTATACATAGCTGAAAATACTGCACACCTCATAAGGTTTGTTTGTTTGTTTGATTGGGGTTTAACGTCGTACTCAAGGGTATTTCACTTATATGACGACGGATTGTCC
>JAQQZZ010053235.1:0-10015 GCA_030265115.1 Mopalia vespertina | reverse complement strand
GATTTGATGATTCAAGTGGTTCCAGTGTTCCTCTTTAATGGATAATAACTAGAGTTATGATTGGGTTAGGAACATCAAAATTTTTGTATTGCATTTGACAAAAAAATGTTTACTTATGTAGAAAACACGGTTTTTGGGTGGTCTTGTCCTTGAAGTTCCCTTGAGAATTTCTCTTAACACCTATAAAACAACATCCCCTTGCCTTATTTTTTTCCCATCTACTTTTGGAGGAGGTCATTAATTGCGTACTTACCTCCAGTATGTATTGGCAGTCTATTATTTTACAGCCTCGAAGGTGAGACGGAGGTACAGAAGGAATACTGAGTAATTCTCCATGCCAGCACTGTTTGCCTCGTGGAGAGATCGTTCCTTTATGGATCGTTACCAGCACAATGGTCTCTGTGAATCTCCCCCGATAGGAGTAATAAGTAATGTTCTGAAAATATACAAGTTTTGAGAAATTTGTAAGTTACAAAGCATTTTGTGATCAAAATATTAAAGTTCTGGCAGTATGTTATTTATTCTAAAATACGCTCTGAATGTTTTCAGCAAAATTTCTATACATATGATACAAGTAAAAGATGAATACAATTAGATTCCATCTGACCCCCATTTTATTTTAATGAATCACATGACGCCATTTTATAAAAAAATAAAAAATTGTATTAATTATTAAAAAAAAACAACAGGACAAACATTTTTTTCCATATTCATCACAAAAATATGAACAAATAAAAATATGTAAAATGGTGTTTTATTTTCCGCAAAATGTAACTTGATAGTCCAGTAAAAAGTACAAAAATATGAAAGATGCAATCAAAATCAACAGCCAAAAGGCCCTTTGACAGTTATAAAAGGTGGTTAAAAAAAGTCCCAAAACAAAAGAAAACTCACAACCCATGTAGCTTTTTACATTCTCACTAATAAAATATTGCATTTGGAAAACTATACAAAAGATAATCGGTGCATACTTTCCAAATTATCAGCAAGAAAGACAACTCTTTACAGAATCTTGTTACAAAATGTATGAGATTATCTCCCTTATTCAAGATTGAATCATTGCAGTTTTTTAGTCTACATAAATCCCATAAAATACTAGAACTCTTCTTTCAGAATATAAATATCAAAATAATGTCAGAACCAAACGGAGAGAAAAATTCCACAGTAAATATGACTATGTTAGAGATTTGACATTTTTGTTGATCTCATCAGCATAATAATTCTTAATCCTCAAGACAGGAAATTGCTCATACACAGAGTCATATACATATACCAGATTGTTAGAAACCACTTCTGTATGAAAGGTATATTTGAACATCTCATTATTACATGTATCTCCCCAAGCTATGATAAATAGATTCAACGACATACGCGTCCATAAATGTAATTAGGGCATTTTTTTTAAAACATGAAATAGACACCAGGTAAATGCGATGTACATAAATATTTTAGTTATTTTATTTTTTATAGACTTAACACACACTTCTTAGATCCTGTAATATAGTTGTAATATAAATTTATTTCAAGACCGACATCAAATTGTTGCAGACAACTATTAATTCCAGTTTACTTTTCTACCAGGTAAGTAAGATTCCTAGGTAAGTGCTCCTTTCCATTAACTGAAGTAATTAAAAACAGACACATGGGACGTTTACAGGTCTCGTAAGTTTCACAGCCACATCCCTTAGTGTCTGGGATGTTATTTACGAGGGGTTATAAACCATATGGAATTATAAATAGACGGACTCCAAACAGACATCATATAAAAAGAGGAAACATAAAAAATAAATAAGGTCATCATTTAGGAAGTTACTGTCATTAGATAGTTATAACACTATAAACGCAGCTCGCAATTCCACTATTTATTACAGCTCATGGAGTAGTATTTTTAGCGAAACGAAATTGTAAAAATTGCTTACATATTTGTTTACTTGTAGCCAACTGGAAATTTCCTAAGAACAGCTTTTTGCACTAAATGCCTTCATGATTGCCGAGGGGGGGAGAGTTGTTCAAGCATGCGCCCTTATCCTGGTTATATAATAAAGTCATTTTCAGTAGGTACTCTTCAGAGAATGAAGGTAAGAAACAAGGTGCACTATTTTATGTTACTATAGATATTCATACAGTGTACACCTCAATGATATTCTCTGATATACCAGTTTAGGTATATACCCCCAATCCCTATACTGATTATATAATAAAGTCATTATCAGTTGGTACTCTTTGGAGTATGAAGGTAAGAAAACAAGGTAAACTTTTTTTTACATTACTACACATATTCATACAGTGTACACCTCCATGATATACTTTAAAAGAATTGCATTCATTCCACACATAGCTGAAAAATCTGAGTGTTTATAACACAATATTGATCAAATAGATGAATAAAACTGCATAAATCTGAGCAGTAATAAGATAACAAAGTCATAGTTATTAGTCAATAGATATCTGATATCTACATAGCTCCAGGCAATGTTTACTAGTCTCAAAATATCTCAAAGGCAAATCCATACATCAAGACATCAGAAACGTTGATTGAGTGGACGCTTGTTACTGTAATTCAGAGTACATGTAAACAAACTGACTTGACCTAGAAGCATCAGATTGGTCCATCAACATTCTATCTAAACCGGACGATTTCCACAATTTTATCACCAAGCGAAGAGACTTTTAGGTTACTGGTTGAGAAATGGCAAATGAAAAACTCATGACACGTTGTCTTGGATTCCAATTTTATTTGCATCAAATCTAGACTTTTAATCTGGGTGGAACATTTTTAACTATAAACACAAACAAAGATATGAACTTGAAGACAATGATTAAAGGTGAAGCAAAATTGTTAAAAAAAGAAAGAGACTGATGAATAAAGTAACTGTGAGTCTATCAATAGCGAAATGTGTCCAGATATATTTGATGATTTGTTATCACCTTGACAGATTTGTATTTTTGGAGTTTTACGATAAACAAAATTGAATCTGTCCCAATTTAAAACCTTCAAATCTGATTAATGTCATGATCTGGCAATACGAAAGAATTATCATAATGACATTTTTTGTAGCCTTATTTTTAAAGATGATCATCAAACGAATAATTAATAGGTCAATAGATATCGGATATCTATATCGCACAAGGCACTATTTACCAACCTTAAAATATCTCCCGAGACAAATCCATGAAAAGCTCCCAAATGATGATTGAGATGACGCTTTTTGGTGAAATTCAGACTAAACAAACTGACATAACTTAGCAGCATCAGATATGTCCATCAACAATCTATCTAAACCTAAAGATTTTTACAATTTCATCGCCGTTTGATGAGACTTTTATGTGATGGGTTGAGGTGTATATCAGAAAAATGCTACTGACATGTTTATATTTGTTTCCTAGATATTTTTCCAACACAATCTAGAGTTTTGTAATTATCAAGGTACTAGTGCACTTTTTTAGAAAGATAAAAGTAAACAACGATAGTGGAAGCTGAAGTTTACAGGCAATGAATGGAAGTGAAGCAAACCGCAAAAGAGAAGAGAGCACAAAATATTCCCTGGACTTCTTTTCCAAACTTTGATTTTTATAGTCTCTCTCTATTTCTAAACAGTTTGACTTTTATTTAAAAATGCCTGACATTTGGTAAAGCTTTTAAGTTGCTAAGTTGGCAAGAGCATTTTCTCCTCAGCATCAATAAGAAACACCTTTGTATTTTCATAACCCCTTTCCCTTCATATTTTTTCCCCCACAAAATAAGCTGTATTTAATCCAATTACTAACTTGGTGTGGCCTTACAGTGGAAGAAAATGGACAGTTATGTTAAAGTGAAAGCTTTTGCTTGTGTTAACAGGATTTCAACTTTTTAAAGATTCACATAGTGTGACCGTTGATTGTTTGACTAGTCGTGATAGAGGAAAAAATCAAAACGATCAAAGTTATCAAGATTTGGAAAAGTTATCAAGAGATGGAAAAGTTACCAAGAGATGGAAAAGTTACCAAGATATTGAAAAGTTATCAAGAGATGAAAAAGTTACCAAGATATTGAAAAGTTATCAAGAGATGGAAAAGTTACCAAGATATTGAAAAGTTATCGAGATATTGAAAAGTTATCTATGTATTAAAGTTATCAAGATATAGATACCCAGTACATGTAGTTAATCAAGATATTGAAAAGTTATCAAGTGATGGGAAAGTTATCAAGATATTGAAAAGTCATCAAGTTAACAATAAATGTTCCAGACATAAACAATGTAATTTAGAGAAAAGAAATAATTCATATTCTAACCATAGAAGGAGAGAGTGCCACAAAAAACTTCAGTAGTATCCAGAAAGGTTAATAAAAGCCACAATTAAATGATGCAGACGAAAGATATTAAATGAGATATTGATGTAGTTCAGAACGTTTTCCAGTAGAAATCTCTATAAAAAATCTTCCTATTTGATAAGAGCTTCCGTCGCCTATGTATTGATTTCACATGTATCCTCTGCTTGATGAGATGTCACAGAGAGGACGTCATCACCGCACGGAACAGATCACACGGACCAGCCACTGTCTGCAATCAATCAACGAGAGATTGACGACAGACTTGTAAAATACACCGCCAATACACGTCGTGAAATCACTGGCCGAGTCAGTGAAGAATAATTAAACCAAGATCCACCTTTGCACCAACAGAGGGCTTATTCTGAACCGGCGCTTCGTCAACTATAATGTTTTCTTTTCGTGCTGCAGCTACAATCAACGTCAAAAAATCTATTACCATCTCAAGGCTTGATATTATTGAAGATTTCCTTCAAGATATCCACATGATGGAAATGCAAAAGCAATCTTATTTACCGAGGCTAATAAAATATTAACTCTTGTGATTTCAATTCTTTAGCTGAGAAAGTAAAAGTTTTTCGAGTTTTATCAGTATTTCTCACCATAAAAACGAAACATCAGAACAAACAGGAGAAAGTCTCTCAGATTTGACAGCTGCCATGGCAAATCAAATTCACAGCTTTCTTAACCAGAATTGTATTCAATAAAAAAAAGATGAGGAATTTCAAAGATAGTAGCTTGATGGATTAATCAGTGTTTAACTCCATGCTCAACAGTATATCAGTTGTGTAATCCAACAGTAAATGAATATATATTTTAAATAAATGTTCTTTCAGTGCTAAGTAGACGGCATGGCTGTGCTCAATATACATTTCTAAAAACTAATCACACGGCCACAAAGACGTCGATTAATTAGTGGCATCTCAACTAAAACCGATGGATCATCTCATATTCTAGATAAACTCAATATATATTGAATAAATGAAGAGAGAAAAATTTGCTTGCCTCCACCGGGATTTGAACCCGAGACCTTTGGATTACAGACCCAACACTCTAAACTCAATATATATATGTACCGCACATTATGTATAAGCTTAGTAGTAGGGAAAGTTGCAAGAAATGATCAGAGAAAAGATAGGAGATTAAAAAATGCAAGTTAATTAAACTTCATGAATATTGTTCGTCTATAGACTGGACAATGGACAAGACTGTAACAATGTTTATGTTGTATTTATTGTTTTGCTTGCCTGCCAGGGATTTGAACTCGGGTCTCTGGCTAGCAATATTCATGTTATACCTTCATGTTAACACAACCAACGGGTTTAGGAGTAAACACAAGTTGCACAACCTAGCCTAAAATGACGTCTTTAGCCAATGGCAAGTTACTCTGTGGGCAAAATGTCAAGATTCGAAACTCCAGTCTGGCATAAAAAAAGTTTGTTAAAATTAACATGCCTGTACTGTTGGGAAAAACGGACCAAGCGGGATCTTCCCATGGTTATGCAAACTTATTTTAGGAGGACCGTTTATAGGTTTCCCAAATTGTTTGCAGTGTTCATCTAAATTTGCATTTTGCTACTGATTTTGATAAATTTTGACAATCTGATCATCAAAATATGAAGTTTGCATTATAAAGCAATTTTGCTTTATTTTTCATAAATGCACATTTGTGTATTTAAAAAATGAGCAAAGCAGCGACAAATGCAAATGTTAGGTTATCTCAAAAATGTTTTTAGAGGACCAATTTTAAGGTTATGCGGTTAAAGATGACAGCACTGGGCTGCATTAGAAACACTTTCTGGTGTTTCTGTGACTGGGCTTCATGTAGATGATGGTAGGACACGATTAGGGCTAATGGTACAAGGTGTATTTCCTCACATGTTTTCACACATTCCAGGTGGAAGTTTTACATCAGTGTCCCTGACCAAGTCCTGATGACGGCTGCTGGATATCTACAGGAGATTTCTGTCGGCAGGCCATTAGTTAACTGGACATAAAGTAATTGGCTATCACTGATGGTAAACATGCCTGACCCTGTACAGACAAGAAATGGCTGCGAAAACGAACTTATTAAGTACCCTAATAATTAGAATCATATTTTCATATTTTACCTAAGCAACATCCAAACTATAATAATTTAATATTCTTTCACATTTCCTAGCACTTTTATATATGGATAAAACAAAAGTACACATTCAGACTGGAGATATTTATTTCTGAGAAGATCTCAATTTCCTTTTCCTGTTCTAATTTTTATGGAGGTTACTGTAGATGATTGATTGGATACATCCCCCATGACAATTGTCCAGACATTTTCACTCCAATCCAGACTACAACTCAAACCAGACTCGCCTTCAAATGGAACTAAGGAGAAACCATCCACACATGCAGACAGATATATCCATGGACATTTTAAAACGTTTCTGAAAATTAAATTTTTTATAAAAACTCCCACAGAGCAAGCTTGGAAAGATCATTCACCCTTCACCTCAATCGCCATGGAAACAATTTAAAAATGAAAAAAAGTATCTAGTTTTTTTTTCCCAGAAACATAACAACGTAGACTTGCTAGCTATTTTCAAAAAAAGATAGACATGAAGCAATCTATAATTGAAATATGGAAGAACTGCTCATAAAAACAAGCCTTGGCTGTGTTCATCAGCTACGCTTTGGACAATGTAAGCATAGAGGGACAGATTTTGGCATAATTTACATGAATGCTTATGGATCTAAACACTTTTTGCTTAACTTAGGTTCCAGCATACCGTTTCACAAAGCAATCTTAGCTTAAGTTGAATGTAACTGTCATGGCAACACAATGTCTTCAGTGCTGGTCGTCATGGTAATTACAGTTTGCATAAGCTAAGATCACTTTGTGAAACGGGCCCCAGCAGTTTAGCATAATTATTTCTCTCAAAATAATACAATCAGTATATAAAATCTTTTGGGGACCTAACTCACTTTCTAAACAAATTGACATAGATACATGGTTATGATTTAAAGCAATCAGACTCGTAGTTAAAATAATCAATTAATACTTAAAATAGTGCTGTGATTGGTCAATTCTTACCTGTATCAATGAGACCTGTGTGCGTGTTATCCTTCGACTGCTTAAGTTTTTAATCTCCGCCCAAACTGGAATGGCCTCTTTTAGTGTAAATCCTTTGCGGTCTAACTTCAGGGAGGCCGTGACCGTTCCCGCAACACAGCACCACGAACCAACAGTCTCGAATGTATCATTTTCAACCGGCAGCTAAAACAACAAAGAGATGGGGCACATTTTAAATAAGACAGAAACAGTCAAATAGATGTTCATTCATAAGATTATAAGCTGTAAAAGGAGATTTCACTCTGAAGAAAAACATGTCATTCCCCTATTCTAGGTGTCACTGGCAAAGAAAAGAAAAAGACTACCATGGGATGAGTGTATTGAAACAATTTACATTGGCAGAGGTCCCCAAAATGAATTTCATAAGGCCCCATAACACTGAGAGTAAAGGGGACACAGCAAGATTTTAAATTTGGGATCATTCACAGGAGTTAAATACCACTACTTACATGTACCATTGACAGTTTTACAATACCGCTGGAATAATGATATGTTTAACAAGGCTTTTAAACTGTACACCATGAATGGTTTATTTGTCTAGAAAGTGAATATTAACAGTATTTTTGTTTTTTTGGGATAACAGTTTCTTAGCTTGGACAGAAAAATGTGCAAGTTGACACCAGTCCAGAAATTAAACCCACGACCCTCAGAGTGCGGCACTAAATCGCCAGCAGTAAATGTCGATCAACTAAGAGAACTAAGAAAGTGTTCTCACATAATAAAGATTGATTGATTGATGTTTTACGCCGTGGCTTAAGGGTATTCCACTTATATGGCTGTGTATTCCAAACAATAATTGACACCAGTTCAACCAAAATATGAAGCATTAATTTTCCTCCACTGCTAAGTAAAGACAGCATTGCTACTCTTCAAACAAACTGCCCTTAGCCAGAGGGTCACAAAATAAAGAAAATACATTTAAGGTTGGCTTACTGCTACGACGCAAGCCAGCCACAGGATGATGAAAAGCACCCGAGACACCACTAGCAACAAACAAAGACAAGACAGGATAATCACAAGCTGCTTAACAAGATTACACACCACAATGGCTTTGTTTGTTTGATTGGGGTTTAATGTCGTACTCAAGGGTATTTCACCAATATGACGACGGATTGTCCACTTCAGACTGCTCCTTGCCTTATTACAGTGAAAAATCGGGAGGAAATCCGTAAAAACCACCCCGCGATTGCCGAAGCCACATGTTGTGACTCACTCATATACCTGAGGGTCGACAGACGGACTCGATCCTGTGAATGGTACATCGAAGTAGGTTCAGAAAGCGCACTCGCTAACCACTAAGCCACGGCCGCAGGCCCACCACAATGGCTTCGTGTTACCACTTAGCACAGAAGTGAAATTAAACCATGGTTATTTTAGCTAATTACGTACAATCACACGGCTTTATGCATCAGTTTATGATAGATTGAAATAAACAGGAAGGTCCTGGATAGATTCTAATTAAAGTTGAAATAAACACTGTGTATCTGCCAAATGTTTATCGATTTATTTTAACTATTGTTTAGAATATGACAAGACAGGATCATGAGAAAATATAATATCGAAATCAGTTTCTGAATATTAAGGTATGTTTCTATGAAAAATATATGTGTTCTGGTTTGATTAGGGTTTAACGCCGCATTTAACACATATGACAGTGTGCCAATTTAATGGGTGGAGAAAACCACCCTAGAAGCGACTGGCTGCCTAGCACCAAACAATGACAAGAGTTGAAGACAGGTCAATGACAAGACGTAATACAAAGCCATAACAAATAGATCAACTTCGTTTTGCTTTTAGTTCTGAGAGCACCAGGGCAACATGAAGCTCCCTTTACAGCTTCCCGCTATGTGTTATGCGTAGAATTAATCTAATTGTGCAAGTTAAAAAATTTTTTAAACGAAATAGAAAAATAAAAAAATTACATATCTATTAGACATTGGTTAAAAATATTATTTAAGATTATCTTAATTTCCAGTTTTTTAGATAGACGTTCAGAATGAGATTAGCACAAAATTCTATCCTTGTTGTTAAAAGTACATATGGAGGGTATATAGTGCAGAAATAAACTGTGTAGTGTGTAACAGGAAAGGGATGGTTGATAGTTCCATAGATGACAAGCCATTTGACCCTTAAGGTCAGAAATGTCTCGGTGTTTTCATCAGCATGGAGTTTCAAATAGAAACCCATCAGGTGCTTCTCGTCTAACAGTCCTGCACACCTTTACTTTTTGGCTGTTATAAATCAATTAAATCTTACAAACCCACCCTTGTCTGCGATAACACAGGAGATAACCTGCTCAACACATACACAATCTGACAAACCTCAATCAGCTGCCCATAAAACTATTTTACACATTTAATTTTTGGCAAAAAAATCTATCCAACTTGGTAACATAATGATAACATCTTGGTGCATTTAATTGATGGATATCCCGGCCACTACCAACTATTGACAAACCCCTTACACTAGTGGTTGGCTCATTATAACAAACTGCTAGGAAACAGAAACACCAGGCCTGTACTGTTGGTCAGAACGGGGTTTCCCCATGGTTATGCAAACTTAATTTAGGAGGACCGATTTATAGGTTTCCCAAATTG
>JAQQZZ010053234.1:0-23286 GCA_030265115.1 Mopalia vespertina | reverse complement strand
AGTCCTGACCTGCGAGTAGATAATCACCTTGTTTAGTACTCAGGAAATTTTGATCCTCTAAAGATAGAATTATGTCATTGAAGTTTCTACGGTTTTCTGGCCAAATAGGGTTATCTAGCTTTTTATAATGGTCAGGATTACCTAGCTGACGTTCTGCCTCATTTATGTAATCCTGCCTATCCATGATGACTGTAGCTGACCCTTTATCTGCTGGTTTAATAACGATATCAAGATTTTGGCGCAGCTTACCAATAGACTGTCTTTCAGACATGGTGAGATTAGGGTGGTTCTTAGTGTTGGCAACCTGTGCAAACTCTGTTCTAAGTTAGTCCTTTGGTTTATAGGTGTACATGAAGCCAACATACACTTCTTCCAAAAGAAATATGATTGTTGAATCTTTCTGCAGTTGATAGGCTCATTGTGCAATCGATACAATGTAGCTGAGTATTTAAGTGTCTGTTCCAGAGACAGTTCAACAATTATAACAGTTCTACAATGCTCTGTTAGTCTTACAACCTGTTAGATGAATAAACATTTTTGTTACACAACGTCCACTAAAAGTTCGTTACAATTAACAGAACTTTGAGCAATGGACACCAGGGCTCGGTTTCTTTAGATGATAATTCACTTTTAGATGAGGTCACGCCATATTGTAGGTCTATCTCTAACACAGTATTAGCAATTTAGTCTGGTGTAAGCGGCTAATCGTCTTTCGAACAACTGGCTCCAGGGCAACAACAATTTGTTAATAAAAATGATCCATTATTGTGCAGACAATTACTATCGATATATTTCTATATATTCAGGAATACAGAAAGTTGGTTCTCATAACATTTTCCTGGAATCCCACTTATTATTATAGGATTATTTAAAACAGAAATAATGACATGTTTGAAAAGTTGTTATGTTGAGCATCCTTACTTGAGACTAAGTTTGTTATTTTAACAGTGTTATCTTTGTTCCGTATAGCGGAGCCACACAGATAAGATTGCAGGCTGCATTGCATTGTCGCTATTTGATTACAGGCGGTAACCCCATTGTATGTACAATGTTAGAGAATGCCTGTTTAGTAAAGGATATTGATTGATTTTTGCAATAAAAAGCATTGGTAGCAGGTAATTTACCCTTTCATTGGAACAAGTAGCTCACTAAAGAGAGCTTAGTGAACACTAGAACTAAGCAGAGAAACAGGTCATAGTGTACAAGCACAGGCCATCTATTTTGTGATTGTATCCTGGACAGGTACATGTATTAGCTTATGAGAGTTACACTCACTCCTTTGATTCTGGTTCTCTGTCCAGCCGTATCTGGGGAGGTATTTTATTACGGAAACTCAATCCTTACTGCAAGTTAGGGGCTCCTTTCATTCAGATATTAGCTTCCCATGATGCATTATTGAATACTCTGATGCTGTGCTATTCGTTGTCCAGGTTTGATTGATGAACAGGACAGCTTTCAGACCTCACCATAGATTGATAACAATATTCTTTTCGATTGATTGTGATTTTTGTGCTATTGATAACCAGAGTACTGCTTATATTCTTTTTCATCCGATTACATTAATGTAAGACATGCTTTGTCAAAATATTTAGCTTTTATAGGTTTGAGTTGATATTAAGAGATTTATTGATGTTATCACTTTGTTAAAATCTTCTATAGCTTTTCCCTGACTTGGGTCATGGTGGCATGATTATGGTTCAGTAAGACTTTCTATAACCTTTTACAAACATTCTGAACACTTTCTTCAAACTGGCACAAAACTAAAAAAAATTTTGCTTCCATAAATCTTAATTTTTTGTGGAAGCTTCACAATAAGTAGACTTTTTTTCCATTTATTTTGTTCTCATCGTTTCAATCTTGAGTTCTACTATTTGAGTAATCCCAGAAAGGACGTTCCGTTGAATTTGCTATTGATCGTGAAGCCATGTAACCTTTTGGAAATAGCCATCGTTTTTCTATCTATTGATTATTTGTTTTCAGGTATAATGAAGTTAGTCGCAATGATTCCACCCTGGGTGTGTTTATCAGTCAGAAGGATTACAGCAATACAAGGGTATTCGCCAACTACCTCAGCCTTAGTCTTAATCGGTTGGACCCTGCTCCGTCGGGCAAGTCTGCCACTAAAACACTACGGAGAGAGGTCAGACACACCCTTCTCAGTCTACTCAACACCTTCCCTATCAGAGATGAGGTAAGATTGGGGCTACGGTTTATCAGCTCACAAATTGTTCTTTGGGTATCATTTGATCGTTCCTTTTGGGTAAACTCAACCAATATTTGGCTTGCCTGGTTCATGATTGTTTAACAAATATAATATTGATGCATCTGGTCAATTAGTCTTAGCTGAAAATTCCATTGTCATGATAGTTCCTTGTTCCATCGCTCCATGGAGTGTCCTGTTGCCCTTGAACTCTCTGGGCTATGTGGGGAGGGGGGAGGGGGGACACAAAGCTTTTTGTACCATCCTTGGTTTGGACTTGTGATTGTCCAGTCTTATGTTTGTTTGTTGCCCATGGTCAGTGACGTCAGCTTTCTTCACCCGATGGCGCTGGCATACCATTATATGAGTGAAATTAACCGTAAACAACACAGACAATAAACGCTTGAGAGTTATGTTGAACACACAAGGCCAACCGCTTTTATGGACTTTTTAACATTGTGTAGTACAGAAAGATAGTTAAATAAAAGTTATTTGTTTATACTTTCTAAAATCAATATGTATATGTTTTTTCACAGTATGAGTTGATGCAGACATTACAGCCAGTCATTCAACTGACAAAAGTAGTTCCTGAGGTAAGTTGTTTAAAATCCCTGAGATTTGTATTCTCTATCTATTTATTTATTGTTACTGAAAAGTTGCTGTTGCTGTCAACAGATTTTGACATTTTGGAGGAAAAAAAAGCTGAAAATGTCCATTGTTAATAAGGAGTTAACATATGGTAGTTCAAAAGGCTGTTAGGTGTATTATATTGTCAAACCTCTTATACCACCAGGGGATACAATCTACTATAAGAAACTCATCATTTTCCAGCAACTAATCCCTGAAATAGTGTAACATAGGTCAAAGTTTTGCCATCTGAAGAAATAGCGATAAAAATACCTTAATAGGCAGAAATAACATGATTTGCTCCTCAATAGTCTGTATTAGTTCCCAGTTTAGGCGGAACTGGAGATAATTTGAAAGCAGTTGAGCACAGAGAACTCTGATAGAAATCCAATAAGATGTTATAACTTCCATCCTTAGCCATTTCCGGGGGTCAAAGTTGCATTCCTCTTGCTCTATTCCAACAGATTTCTATTTGTTCAGGGAAATTCAAACATGCCATGAAATGCCATTTAGAACTATGGCCGGCACGTAGATTCATATTCCATGAGAACAACTTCCCACAATCCCCTCTCATCCTAGAATGGGCCGGGAGCGTGGCATGGCCTGCCTGTAAGTGAAATCAAACTGACCTATAAGAAGGGGACATTGCTAATGTGTTATAAGCCATCCCATTGATACTTCTGTAGTGGTTCAAACTCATAAAGCTTTATTTGGTTTTGGTATCTTTGCCACCAAGGTCACAGGATAGAACTTTATTTTTGTTTCATATTTGAGAAAAGCTTGTTTTCATATTTTAGTATATTGGTGATCATATTCACTAATGTTATAAAGGATTCTTGGAAATATTATTAAAGAAATAATATTTAATCTTTTGAAAGAAAAACAATTAATGCTAGTAGGATTTTTAGTTTTAATATCTTTTAATGGGTTTGGGGTGTGAAAATGATTTTCTGAGGATTTTACATGTTTTTAGGTGACTTTTATGAGCATTAGTAGATGTGGTATGTCAAGTTGATGAAATAAAAATAGAGTTCATTAAAATAGCTGTCGAGAAGGTAAACAGTTCGTGTCTCATTATAGCATAGTCCATGGCCTTTACATAGTTTGCTGAGCTTATTCATTGTACATGTTAAAGCTATATTGGCCCAATGTAACAAAATCCTCTAATCAAATAATGTATTGATTCAGGGCTAAAAGTAGTTCGATAAAGTTTAGGTGGATCCTGTAGCTTTGTTATTTTAAAGGCCTTAGTGTCTCTATTCAGGTTTTTTTTTCAGAGGGGCAATTTTCTTGCCAACTCTATCGTTGTGTGCGTGATGTCACAATCTCTCTGACTGAAACTTGATATGGACGAACTAAACAAAATGTTGCAAGGTCACTGTTAAAATAATTGCTGGCGTTTTATGAAGGCTTCGGATACGTGCCAGATGTGGTTCATGTTGAAAATTGGTGGTATTGGGACAGCATTTGAAATTCCCAGTTTACTTGGAGGCTATTGATGGTTGAATGTACCTCTGGTTTGGCCAGTGTGGGACACTTTGTAATTATAGCAATGTATTGATCCTCACTTCGGGCTGTAGCATACTCAGCCCCAGCGTTTGGTTAGTCGGCAAACGCTAAGACCACTCTGTGACATCACCATGGAGATTGGAAAGTATGGATTCCCCTGTACAAACATTTCATTTTAATAAAGATAAGATGCCGGTATTCACTTGAAAACGTTTCTCACTGGGAACTTAGTTGAGGCCGAATCAGTCGGACTGCAATCCTGGCACGCTTGTCCTCCGTCCACTCCCACTGTGATGTGAGCTTTGAGGTGTTATTGCTAACTGACACCTTCTAACAGGAAGGATGCAGTCTGATGGGCTTAGTCTAAGAACGACTTGATTCTTGCCTGATTAGGAGATAGACATGCTTAAATACAGGTACATGTAGCTCGTTTCATTTTTTGTTATCTTTGTGAGAAAAAAAGAGGACGAATGACATGTAATTGTGATGTTGATATTAGTTCAGAATATCTTGGTTCATAGGGCACCAGATTGAGAGAATCTGTGACTTTCCCTGTAGTTGTACCTTCACATTTGGTACTGTGTACATGCTGGTTTTCCCTTCTGTTACTGGAATTTGAGGAAATCAGTGTAGGTCATCAGGAAATCTTTCATACATGTAGTATTGGTCATAATATTAAGATCGTTATCTTTCTTTTATTAGAGTACCTTTTATTACGGCATTTTATTGGGATGTTTATTCATATTGCAGCTAGCAATTTAAAAGCACAGAGGTTCTGTTTTCAATTGTTTTGCTGAATTTATTAGCCACAGTTTGAAATACTTTTTTTATCGCTAAAAAAAAAGGGAATGAAATGTGAATTTTGCCTGGGTTATCTGAAGATAATTGGAATTTACTCGCTACTAGCCAGTTGTGAAAAAAACTAAGAAGATTTTTTTTCCCTTTGCAGTTGGATTGGAGATCTGTACGTGAAGCAATTGAACTTCTACAACAAATTTCACGTCAAGCTCAGATTATCTTCAAGGATAGAGACAATGCCCATGCAGATCTACTGGAGTACATTCTTGAGGTCAGCTCTAACATCATGGCTGCCTCCAGTGTGGCACACTTTGAAGAAGTGGAGTCTGGTCGCTCACCCCTTATGTCAGACACACCGTATAGTAAGGCAAAAAGTGACACAGGGGTCGATTCAATGGCTGGAATCACTAAGGCCATTGATGCAGCTTTAATGGTAAGTTTTTTTCCACTTTCTTTCTCTTGTGTACAAGTTGTTCTAATAATTTGCTTTGTCAATGAATAATCTTTTGAAACATTAATTTTCCAACAAATCAAACTTCTGACATTTTAGGGTTAGTTTGAGTGGCTGTGAAATGAAAAGTTCACAGATGTCATGTAAGTCAAATGCACTCAGGCATGGTGTTAAATGCCTATCTATCAAGCAATTCATCGTTTGCATAAGTACTATGCCTTATACCAGGACATTTGAAAATATTTCTCAGTGGTCTCCAGACCACTGTCTTCAGACATTAGATTGCTGTGGGTTTGTCACTGTACTGCAAGCACCTGCTTGGTATCCCCATTGGTAGATTTATAACCTGAATATTCTCCTGTTTGAGTCAATATTTATATTAAAACACACTTCACTCATCTACTGTAGAGAGATGTAGCTCATGGCTTTGGTCATTATCTCGCAGACCATATGTTATTTTATATCCCACACATATAACACGAATCAGTGAAATACAACACTATTGTATTCTGTTTATAGATTTACAGTGTAATAAAGATTTTTTTGCTGTTAACGTCTAGTGTTTAACCAGCTGGAGTATCCCTAAAAGCTGGTCTTATCAACATATTGATTTATTAAAGGAACAGACCACGTGGATTTCACTTCCCAGGATCTGATCGTTAAATTTAAATTTAATTTTTCACTTTAAAGACTTGAATTCGTTTAGAATGCTGTCACCATTTTAATAATTACTTCTGTTAACTTAAATGGTGGTGTAGTTTAGAGTTATGTATATGTTAGGCTACGATCCACCTCACTTTATAAACAATAAATATATCTATTAAACTGATTCTCTCAATGTCCAGTTTAAAGTAGTGTAATATTTACACAGAGTTATAGTGACACGCAGTAGTTCTATAAATCTCTGTGTATCTCGGCTGGTGGTTGGAAGGTCCTGTTGCCTTGATTCTCCGCACAACACAAAGCCGATCTGTTCCGTCATTTTTTTGGAATTGACAACAATCGGTTATTATTTAGTTAATTTTATTGAACCTCTGTTAAATGCATCAAAAAACCTATAATTAAAATCCAAGTAATATTTAAAATAAAAAGAGAACAAATTTCTCAACAAGTCGTACATTAAGCCCATGTATACAGATTCACCCTAAAATAGGATTTCAACATGATAATAATTAGACGTAGAAGCTGTGAAGTTCTGCTAGCAGTGCCAGCTATGTAGTCTATCATTTATCTGTGATGTCTTCTTTGAACCAATAGTTGGAGTCTCGGTACATTGGAGAAGATGCTGTGGAATGGTCCTCCGATTATATATCAGTATTTGCAAACCGCTATGGCACCATGAAAGGCCCTGTCATTGAGATGGGAGAAGTTAGCTGTAGTCTGCCCTTGGACATGAATGCTGCTTTACATAAACATCGTGCCATGGAATCCACCGTATCAGATACCAGAAGGAAAGGGTTGGTCATGTATTCTGAAGAGTGTTATGAAGCCCACTTAATAACATTCAAGGACAATCCATTCTTACTGCAAGCTGCTCCTAAACCAGACAGTGAGGTATGTTGACCTTCAAAATGTAAATGTGCAAATGGTTAAAAGCAAATGGAACACTAGATTTTTGTGTAACCACAATTCTACAAAATGTTCAGAATTTTTGACAAAATACATGTATGCAAGTTAAGAGAATTTTGAATAACTTCTTTTTCCAACTCTTAAATTCTTATAATATTTACAGCCACAGATCACTTTCGTTTCTTTTTTATTTTTTATTAATTCATTAATTTAAAAAATAAAACAACTATTTAATATTTTTAACTATTTACTAAATAATTGTTTAAAATGAAAAAAAATATTTTTATGCCTGCTAAAGTTGTGTGTGTTTTTTGTTTGTAGGTACATTCCAAGGTGGCCTCTCTCAAAGTGATGGACTGTCAAGGTCATGAGGTCAAGATTGGAAACCTGTCCAAAGAGAACATGGTGAAGATAGAAATACCTCAGAAAGACAATCAGGTTAGTTTTATTACTATAAATATGAGCGAGTCACATATTGTGGCTTCGGCTTTCACAGGAGTGGTTTTCTCTCGTTTTTCCACCGTAATTAGGCAAAGAGCGGTGTGGAGTGGACAATCTGTCGTCATATAAGTGAAATACCCTTGCGTGCAACATTAAACCCCAGTCAAACAAAGAAACAAACAAACAATTATTTCTATAAAAACGTTTTAGTCTTTGTGGGGAACCATCCATTCAAGGGCAGTCTGGTAAAATAGATTTATAGAGGAACATTATTTTTGAAGAATGTTTGTATACTTCACATCATGATTGTGTCGCTGTTAAGGTATGCTGCAAATGAGAGAAATACCTCTGACACATCAGTCAATCAATAAACAGGTCAATTGGTCAATCAATCAATCATGACACAGGCATGCATGTTGTGTATGTGATATCTCTAGATTTCAAACATAATTGATAGTTTCATAGAAATAAGCTGGCTATTGGGGCTCCCTCATGGCTTCGTCTTATTTCTCACGTTATCAGCCAGTTTATAATTGCACAACTGAAAAATTGTCTTAGAAGATGGAGTTAGTGTGCAGGTACATTATAACAATGTTTCTTTTCACAAATTTTATTTGGAGACCACTGATTTGATTATTGTTTTCATGTTACATTTAAAATAAATAACACAAATAAAATGTTTAATAACATTCCTCATGTCTGGATTAAAACTTTTGCCTTCAACAGCCAATATTTTCACGAGAAAAACCCCGCAAACATTTGACTTTTTGTAAATAGAAGTTTGTGTAAAAATTTAGTTAATTTAGTTAATTAGTGTGATAGGTTATGTAGTTAGTTAAGTAGACATTATTCCGTGCCCTTGTTGTCAGTGTAGCACGATACTCTGCCAAGAATGTTTTATTAACATGCGCCAATGGAAACCTCATCTACCAGGGGGGGTATCCTGTAACAGCCATTATAAATAGCTACTGATTGGATAGTGGTGGGATGTGCGTGGATTTGAACAGTTTTAGCGATCAGTTCCTTTTGGGTCGGCACTGCGCCAGTCTTGTGTCAACACTAAGACGTGTATGAAACAAAGTATTGGTGAAGTTCATTATGACAAGTGGGGGCTATATATTGATTAACGGGCGGTACATATAAACCTGACGTGACTTCTCTAATCTCCAATAGAGTTCCTTTTGAAAACTTGCAATTGGATTTCTGTGAATAAGACACTGATAATATCTGATGAAGTTATAATTGAAACTACATGTAGCTTAAAATGAAAATTGGAATTATCTTAGCTATAAGTATGCCACGGTTTACTTTTATGATCTAGTGTTGTTGTTGCAAGTCTGTGAATTCAAAAAGTAGCCAACATTCTTTTTTTGTCTGTGGTTACATTTTTTATATAACAGGTCAAAGCATTTCTAAAAATATTGGCCAGTTTCCCTGTTCTGATTGTGCAAAACTTGGTCATTTGGGGCTTCTTAGTAACAACTCTGAAGAATAATAATGATTTCATTTTGACTCAGATTTCAGTTTATTGATCAAACCATTATCAGGAGTCTTGGGGCTTCTTTTGCACAGATTTTTTTAAAATAAGCATCAATGTGGCTGCACTGCTGTTGTTTTCCTACACTTTGTATGTTGGTAATGTTTGTTGCCAGATATATTTGCAATAGTTAAATTAATTCATCCGTTGGCTGTCACAACATTATAGTGGATCAACGTTAAATTAATTAGTCTGTTCGCTGGGACAACATTATAGTGTATCAACGTTAAGTACAGGTTAAAACAATAATCAAACAAACAAATCCTAAATCCAGATATAACCACAATGTAATGCCTCTCTGGCATGCATGTAGCAGTGGATGGTAGCTCTTTTATTAAAGCTAATTGATGCACTCAAGTTTTGGCTTTGTGTTCATACGAATGACAAACTGGCTGTTAATGTAACAACAGCCTGGGTCATTGGTCTGTGTGCATGACCCATACAAACAAGATTGTAGCAGAAGACTGTAACTGACTGAATTCTAAGTGAACATGATTTTCTACTTTACCTGTGCTTGCCATGGTTTCTCTGAACAGGCCTCATCTTAATACGACCAGGTGTGTTAATTCACCTAGGAAAGAGGCTTTAATAACCCTCCCTTGAAACTCGTAGGATCCATCAGCCGTTGACCTCTATTGACTTTATTGAAATCGTGTCCTTATATTATACATTATCATTGAATTATTTTACTTTTTTATTCCTTGGGCAGTTAATAAGTTCTTAATTTAGTAGCTGGGCAGTTTGTTTGAAGAGTAGCAATGGGGCAGTTTGTTTGAAGAGTAGCAATGCTGTCTTTACCCAGCACTGGAGGAAGATTAACTTTCCAACATTATCAAAACACTTCACATTTTATGATGCTGCTAGTGTCAATTATTGCTAGAATACACGACCGCCGTATACATGAAATACCCTTAAGCAGGACCCAAAACACCATTCAATCAATCAATCATCTGTATATGAAGCAATGTGGTAGTCAAACACACACTGCTGTTTGCATTTTCAAAACTACCAAATCTAGTTTTGTTCTGTGGCTGATTAAATTGTTAACCGCAGTTGGAAGTACATGTACATGTAGATAGGTACAACATTCTAAAAAATGGAAATAAAACTGCTCACTCTTACCATTGAGTCTGTTTTTGTAAGGTTTAGAGCTTGATTATCCAATTTAATTGTTGACTGGTTGAAAATGCTTGAAGAGATCATTGTTTAAATTGGAATGATATTTGCAGTGTGCAGAATGTGTTCGAATATCTGGCTGAGTAAAGGACAGTGAGAAAGAATAGGTGAGCCAGGGGACTTGATACAGCCCACCAGATAAGTTCAATGATCTGCACTCTGAAGTGCCGCCACGAGGGGAAATTGAAACTCTTTTCGATAATTGCCATATCGACGACTGTCCCATTGCCTCAGACAAAAAATAATCCCCTAGGTTCTGAGAGAATGGTTTATTTTCCAGCGAGTATCTTCATATCTCCATCGGACTGCTTAAATTGATCAGCGGGAAAAGGCCTCTCTTAAGACGGGCCTGTTTATTGGCGGGATCCCATTACATCTAATCCCCACTCAAATCCTGAAAGCAAAGCTGCTAAAAGCTGGCATTAAAGTACTAGATTTCCTGAGATGCGACTTGAAAGGTGGCACAACGGAGATTTAAGGGAGGGGGGGGAGTGTAAATACTGTCTTACTACATCAGCAATCCCATTACCAACACATAATTTACTTTGTTGATTCTTTACATTTGTGTCCAGATTGAAAATGTAAGTTTGTTACAGTTGTCTTGGAATTTTTAGAATATTGTTTAAAAAAAAAGTATCAATTTTTGTCCCTCTAAATATAAATCGATATCAAAAATAAATTTGAAAAAAGATTTAAGACAATTACAGCCCTGTTCAGAGTTATTGTTTGCACTGAACAATGCGTAGTGCAAATCCAATTGTTAGCTTTAAACAAAACACAGTGCATATTAAATATCTTACATACATGTTTGTAGTTACTTCAGTGTAAGTGTAAAAAAAATATGTAATAATAATTAGGCCAACAAAAAAGTTGCATTTAAGTAAGTTTCCAGGATATACATTATGCATTTATTACAATGTTCGTTCAGTAAAACAGAGAGACACGCTCAATGTTAAGTTGCAGCACCCAAAATGCATCTTCCAAATTGAATACTTGAGTTCAACGCTAAACGGTAAAACCCCTTTCAAACAAACAAATTAACAATCCAAATTAATAACAGTTTTTCAGGGATACAGTTCTTCATAACATTGCAGAAATATTTCAAAAAGTTATAACTTGGCACAAATTTAAAAAATTGGATAACCGGTTCCACTTGCTACTGAAACTTTCATTAAATCAGTCTGTAATCCTGCTTTAATGTGGCCTCAATATATTTATGGCCTTTTTGCTTGGACAAGTATTTTATATATTTTGATTAATGCAGAGAGAAAAATTTACTTGCCTCCTTAATAACAGATATTGGGCTGCAGTAAATTGAATCAGTGAAGGCCTATATACCTTGTATTTTCAACACGTATTCACCGTCAAACTATTATTTTCAGATGGAAAATCTTGAGAGCCAGATGTTGAAAAAATGGCAGATGAACATTCACCAGTTTAACATTACAGAGAAGAACTTCAATCAGTCCTTACATATACAGGTGGACTTGGCACCGGTCGATTCAGGTCGTCTATTCCCAATCACTGTTCTCATCAGGTATGGTCATATTCAGCGCTAGCAATTCACATTTTACATGCTCAAATATTGATTTTTTTATTGTTTTTGTTTCAACCTTTCAATGCCTAATTTCTGATCGTCTTCATGGTAACTTGACCCTGTCTAATGTTGCATCTTGTTCTGGTGTGAGTGTGTTTATAGCAACACATTTCCCCTGGCTCTCTCAAGTTTCATTGTCCTCTAGAAAAACTCCTGTGTAAAATCTGGGGCTGTTTTGTGATAATAAATCTAAGGTTACAGCCAGCAGCTACACAGGGCACCTGCCGACTTCAGATGACCTCTGCCCTCTTACTGAGAACAGTATGTTATGTGCAAAGTCAGACTGTCTTTACTTAGCACTCAAGGAAGATTAATTTTCCAACTGAATAACACTTCACATTCTGGAGTTGTGTTATGGGTGCGTCATGTTATCAAGTAATCTGCTGTCATATAACATTTGACATCAACAACAAAGACCACTGAGTCTATTTGGTATTTTACTTGTCATAAGTAGGGACAATGCCATCATTACAGGAGTGAAAATAACTTTAGAGTGACATTAAACACGAAATGTTCCAACAAATCGAATGGACAGGAATTCTTGCTATTATTACAATTTGTCAATTCCATTTTCCTTGACTAGCTCAATGCCATGTCCGTGACAAATACATATCAAAGTGTAACATGACACAAGCTTGAATGTTAATGACATAATAGACTATTAATTCATTGTAAGGTATTTCTTCTAAAAATACAGCTAAAAGCACTTCTGCTGAAAGATTAGCTGTTAAATTAAGTCCTTTATAGACACACAGAAGTCTTGATTATCTCTGACTGTGCTGTGTCATGTGGGCCCTTGATCATCACACAATGCATGTAAACTGTATTGAGAGTTTGTAGCTGGTTATAAGTGCTTTCACATCCGCATAATACACCTTTATTCGTTCTTCTTTTATTCACCATAATAAAATGTTTCCAAGCTAAAGAGTAAATAAGAAGAGGTGGGTATAAAGTTCCTCTGAACTGAGTTCTATCCCAGGACAATAAAGTCAGTAGATAGAGTAGGTAAGAACGGTTATAAACTACGGCAAAAGAAAAGTAACAATAAGTATAGCAGGTGTTATTAATTCCTTTTGATTAACAATGTCTTTGATTTCATTTGCATCCTGCAGCATGATCATCAAGGTAAACTTATCTTGTGAGATTTATTAATCTAGGTTCTTGTTTATTCATTCCATTAGTTATTTTTTTCTCATTTTCTTGTTTTTGGTTATTTTTCTTTTTTTCTTGCATTTAAGTTAACGTGTTTGATTTCTGTCAGTGGATGTTGTGTATTTTGTTGTCGTTGTTTTAATAATTGGCTGTTAGATCGCTTTTTTTGTGTATTAAATCCCTTATACATCTCATTTTGTTTGGTGACTTGCCTACAAATTAACACATAGTCTCCTCTGTGTAAGTAAACTACCAAATAGTACATGTTGTCCTGTATATCACTTGTTTTCCCAATGTAAATGAATAAAAACATAATAAGATTCATTTTTGATTTGGCCAGTTTGTTTGAAGAGTAGCATTGCTGTCTTTACTTAGCACTGGAGGAAAATTAACGTTCCAATATTATGGAAACACCACATGTTGGTTGTGCTAGTATCATTTTTGTTGTAATACACCGCCGTCATATAAGTGAAATACACTTAAGCACAGTGTAAAATACCTATGAATGAAGGACAATCATTTTTGTTTTGAAAAATAAAAGTGAAAATCTGTTAATTTACAAAAACATGATTACTGGTATATACATTCCTTTGGTTTTGACATTTATAAATGTGGAATATAGAATTAGAAATAAATATAATAATTAACTTTATTTAATTGAGGGTTATTGAATTTACCAGGAAACTTGAGAAAGCCTATATAATAGGCGGTAATTAAATATTGATTCAAACGAATGTTAAATATGTTAACGTGATACTAGTATTGATTCGTGTGTTGATATTGATTTGGTGAATCACTGTTATCAGCCGAGGCAGCCACTCTCTCCACTCTCTCGTTTAAAGATCTCTACCTGAACTGTATTAAACACTCCTACCATCTGTACAAATCATTCTCACTGTTACAGCTGTACAGATACAGTAGGAGAACTGGCCAGTTGCTTCTTTGTATGTCTACTTTGTTCTCAAGCTATTTACTTTACAGACATACAAAATACATTAGAATATAATTTTTTAACAAATGTTAGTCAGCGTGAAAAGATTTTGAGTATACTGTGAAAAACCAACAATTTTAAATTTTGGAAATGATGCGGAAAAGCCGTTAGAAATATGCTGGCGCTAGATGGAATGTCGTTTTGGTCTATTTGTTGTTGCACCATTTATACTGCCCCTGGCATCATGATATAAGGGAAATGATCTTTGTACAGTTTAACAAACCAGTCAGCAAAACCTTACAGGCTAACAGGTGTAAAAGAGAAATCATCAGTTGACTGCAGCAAGCTACCGGTTCTTCTATCAAGTTTTTATAAAGTTTTTTTTGCCAAGTAATGGCAACATAGACTTTGAGTGTGACATCAGATCATTCAAAGAACTATTGTAATTTCCATACAATAATGGTTGCCGGTCAACTTTAGATATGTACTGTATTGCAATTGGTAGTATACTTACTGAGACTTTCCATCAAAAATAGCTTTGTAATCAAGTCGTTATTGCCTACATCCGCTACAGGTAACAGAAATATACTTTAATTTGATTTAAGACCTATAAAAGAATTATTCTGTTGTTTGCTAGTTTTATTTTCTGTTTCCCGAGAACAATTGTTTGTTTGCTGCGCCTGACACTTTGTCTCAAACCTGTGATTAAAAAAAGGTGAGCAAAGTTTCAGGTGTATTAAACTTGCAAACTAGACATCTAGATTTTCATTCACCCTATCATTGCATCGTTTCAACTTTCATGTTAGAGTATACCTTAATATGGCTATAGTTGTTCTTTACATGTAGGGTATTAGCTGCTAACATTTCAATGCATATAAAATAATAATTTCACCAATAGAAAACTTTTGATGGCTTGAATTTTGCCGACATTATATGATGAACTACTGGGAATAAATCCCCATGAGCAGAGGTTGACTGCAGGACTTAATCGAGATTTTGGCAGACTGCCACGGAAACCTTTCACAAATTTCTTTCTTCTTATAAACGTAACATAATTATGAGCTAACCAACCTAAGGCCCCTGTATTGTTTTCTCATTTTTATCCAAAGCTAGAGGAGCTTTCTATGGATGCTTCACAGTGAGCATCAAAGGTCATTTACAGTCGAGGGCCTTTGAACATGAGCTTCCTGTTGCCCTGATGCCCTCGGGGCTAAAGGGCAACAAGAAGCATGTTAGTTTAGTAGACCTTTGTATTGTATTTGTCTTGTTTGCTGCCCGTGGTGTCAAGAGTTATTTCCTTCACTGTTGGGCTAGCATGACCGAAATAACCTTACGTATGATGTTAAAACCTAGAAAGACATATCTAGTGTATTATTTCACCAGTGCATTATGGAGTGTATCATCTCCTATGATGGGATTCCACCTGAATGAAATCCAAGGGCCAAGGCCATAGCCAGGAATTGAAAACTGTCCATCCACTAACCTAGCATAATCAGCCAGGGGCCCTTAGGCCCTGGTGTACTTAGATTGCTGGAAATGTTTTCTGGTGAATTTCAGAGAAAAAAATCCATAAATACATTTATAAATTTGTATGAACATATTTTTCTGTGTAGAAAGTGAATAACTGAATATTAACTGTAGTTTTCCTTATTTTGGGATAACACTGTTACAATGCTGATGCAATATCAAGTATATTATAATTTCAAGAGGTTGATAATAAATAAAAACAGCCAATGCTAGATTTGTACAAGTAAGCTTACACATATATATACACTGACCAGCTGAAAACTGCGTGTTGGCATCTCTGGTAATCTAAAAGTTGTATTTTACCTCTGCTCCTAACACAATGAATAATTAAATACGGAGATTACATTACACTGGATAAGCCAAGCTGATTGCATATGGGCCTTGGCTGTTTATAGTCAACACTAATCAACATTGTTTATGTATTGTTTAAGATTAGCTGACGGAGTACATGAATTATTTAGAGCGTCATAAATAAACAAAAAAACACAAAGCAATTGTTACATGTATACACAGCTTATTATTGCTATACTATAGGTTTACATATATTTTTTGTTTGATATGATGTATATTTTTCAAGTATAAATTCAAAGTACTAAACCAAATGGACTGGCATGCTGAGTTAAATATTATACAATATGACAACTATGTACACAAAGAAATAATCTAGCACACAATATTTTGTGGGCCCACTAGGTAACTGAACATAAAACAGAACCAGTTGTATATGGAAGTATTCTCTTCATAATGGTGCAGGTGGTTGGAGCGAATCTCCTGTTGCCCTGGTGCTCTCTGAAGTTAAGGGGAATGGAGAGCAGATCTGTTGTGATGTCTGTACAGCATTTTGTGATTGTCCTGTATTTATCCTGTCTTGACTTTGTTTTTGTGCTGGTGTCGAGAGGCCGGCGCCGTTGCTTAGTGGTTAGCAAGTGCGATAACTAATCCTACTGTGTTGTACCGCTCACAGGATTGAGTCCATCTGTCGACCATCAGGTATATGAGTGAGTCACACGATGTGGCTCCAGCAATCGCAGGGGTGGTTTTTACGAGGTTTACGTCCGTTTTTCCACCCTAATTAGTAATAAGGCAAGGAACAGCGTGAAATGGACAATCTGTCGTCATATAAGTGAAATACCCTTGAGTACCACATTAAACCCCAATCAATCAAACAAACACTGATGTCGAGAGTAGTTTCCTTCACCGTTTGGATTTGCATGCTGTCATGTGAGTGGAACAACTTAAGTACAGCATTTACAACCAATGGAATAACCAAACAAACTTGATAATGATAATGATAGGCTGTTAGGAAGGTCCAAATATAGACAAGGGAGGTAATTAAGTCGTGGGTCATACCTAAAAGAGGTTCTTTGTTGTGTTATTAAATGTTGTGACTAATTGTAAAATCAGAAGACTAGCTCAATGGCGGATTCTCAAAATTTTTGTTTATGTATTTTCAGATGTGGTGAACCTCCCCACCCTGATGAATATCTGTCTAAGACAGAATTTAGTCCCCAGCAACAGACCCTACCACTCTATTTACCTGCTGGGAACTTTAACTGTAAGTTTTAAACCATTTTCTTATTTATATTTATTGATTTTTTTAAAAAATCTTCAATTCTGACAGCTCACCTGAGATCAGAAGTTTGAATTATTGCTGACCTTAAGCTTGTTGGCCGGACCTATCTTTGTTTTAGTACACTCTGGAGTATTAAAGCAATCTCTGGATTGAATAAAATCCTCTTTGTTTTTTCAGTTGCAAATTGACTGATTACGACAAATGATTTAATTTTGTAGCTTATGTGGTCCCAAAATTTTTAGTTTCTGTCCATAAATCAAAATTCCAATTATTTTTTTTGGTAAAATTCCCCAATGATAAATTTGAAATTGTTTTTTCTGTCTTCAGCTACAGGGACTTGTTTTCTTGCGCTGGTGGACAGTAGCTATGACTCTGGTCGACCACGGCCTACAGATGTGCGAGAAAGAGAGTACCAGCTGAAGACCTGGTGGGGACAATGTCTGTTCTGGGACACGGATACTATGAGCTGGTCTGGAAAGGGATGTCATACCACAGCCAATTCTACCCTCAATTCTACAGTCTGTCTGTAAGTAGTCTGTTATCTTGGTATGTCAGCTGGGACGGCATCGATTAGTGATTGGTGTATCTGCTTACTAATCCTACTATGATGTGCCGTCCATGGATTCGATTCCGTGACCAGGTTTCCTTTCAGTTGTCCATGGTATTTAAGTAATTAACAGTGTAATTAACAATGCATCGTCTTAAAAGTGAAATACCCTTGAATATGACGTTAACCTCCCCACCACCACCCTTCCCGAATAAACAAACATACCTCCTCTTTATATCATCACTGTTATTAGTAAGGTATATATCCCCTCATAAGATGTACAATTGATTATCAACCGTAACAATTATGAGTTGTTTTACATTAATTATCTGTATAAACAGTGAATAGTTTCTTTCATGATAGAGGCATTTTGTACGCTGTCATTTAATGATATACATACTAGAAAGTGTTGAAAAGTTGAACTTCCAAGTAACTATTATGCTTTCCATTTCCGTTTATATTTAATAGATACGCCTTTTTGTAAATTTGTTAGTTAATTTGTTTCTTTTTCTTTTGTAGGTGTAACCACATGACTATATTTGCCAGCCGTTTAGACCTTGTTCCAAATGACCTACGATTTACAAATGTGGAAGACTTCTTTGAGTAAGTTTGTCATCATTTTATGGTACCTGTGGCGTATTTCATACAGCGATCTTAGCTTACGTTGAACGTAACTGTTATGGCTTCACTATCACTTCAGTGCTGGTCATCATGGTATTTATGTTGTAAGCAAGCTAAGATGGTTTTGTGAAACGAGCCCCTGGGGACTACTCTGTGTACTTAGTTTTCTCTCTATGTGTAATAGTGAAAGTATACCCACATCGTCTACATGTAGCTATAAATTGGGAGTAAAAAGGTAAATTTTCTCTCAGAAAAATATGAGGCCCTAACCCATGGTTCATTGGTTGACTATTGATCCTCAGATATACCTCTCACAGGTTAGAGTGTCTCAGTCCAAGTCACATGTGGGGATTAGGGCAATCGCTGAGAAGGGTTTAAGGAGGTTTCCTCTCGGTTGTGCGCCATATTTAAGTGAGGCTGAGTGAGAAGTGTAAGTCCTTTGACATCTAAATGAACTACCCATTAGTATGAGGCTGAACCAGAATCAAACCAAAAAATATACAGAAATGAGGATTACATACGGTCAAATAGAATTGACAAAATATTGTTTTCCAAACAAAACTGTATTTCTATGAGTGAAATAGCCTCTAGTATGACGTTTAACCCTTATGACCAAGTAAGCATCAACAGTGAAATTTTCAATTTTTGTGTATTAATTGTAAACAGTTTTAATGATGAAAATTATTCAAATACATGCACATGTTCAGTCTCTTGTGGCCCGCGGCCATGGCTTAATGATTAGCCTGTGCACTTACTAACCCTACTCCAATTTACTGTTCACGGGATCGGGTCCATCTGTCCACCGTCAGGTATATGAGTGAGTCACATGATGTGGCTCCGGCAAGCATGGTGTGGTTTTTACAAGGTTTCCTCCCAGTTTTCCAGCGTTTATTAGGCAAGGAACAGTGTGAAGTGGACAATCCGTTGTTATATAAACGAAGTACCCTTGAGTACAACGTTAAACCCCAATCGAACAAACAAACAATCAGTCTCTTGTGAAAGATATTTTGGTTCCATCATGGACATGTATGTATGATCCTTGGCAATGATTAGTGTATAGCAGTAAACTATTTAATGACAATGTACAAACTTGTGTTTTTGAATCAACCCACAACTTACGTGTATTTCCCACAGTTTAGAGGAAACAGTATACAGATTTAACATCTTATGGCCTTAACATCAATGTCACCATTTTGTAAGAAAGATAACTGAACTCTTTTTTTTTTTTTTTCTTTTTTCTGCAGTCTTCACAGAAGTCCGGTTATGTTTGCCTGGATAACAGCTGTATTTCTAATGTACTTCACTGCTGTCATTATTTGCCGACGAATAGATCTCCATGACGCCCGGAAAGGAGGTGTGGTCTATCTCCAAGACAACGCTTTAACTGACCATCAGAAATACGAGATCACCTTGGAGACTGGTTTTAGGAAAGGAGCCGGCACTTCAGCAAAGGTAAACATTGCAGTGGTAAAATCAATGAGAAGTCCCAAAGAACGAATCAATAATCAACCTGATAAGGAAACGACACTGGTTTAAGAGTCCAATCACGAGACAAATAAACTTTCACCATGCCCTAAAGGTTTTTGCTCTAAATCAATTTGAATTGTTAGGTTTTTTAACGGTTACTGGTTTATGGTTTTTTTTTTTTTCATCACATATTTTTTTAATTAAGTTCATTTGTTTTGTATTTCTTCTACATGCTAATTTTTTAATGATTTTGAAAAATTATGAAGCCTTTGTGGATGTTAATTCACACCTTTTCTTATATAAAACAACTTGTTTCCGTCTATCAACTCCAACTCTAACTCTCTATTTATAGATTTTGATCTCTTTGTGAAGTTATTTTAACATCTTCAGTCTGAAAAAGCTTAAGAACAAAACCTCCTAATTAACAGTCTGGTTTCCGTCTTGATTGAAAATGGTCTTTGTACAAGACGAGCCTTTTGGTTATTGGAATAGCAGATAACTATAACATAGCAAGTCAAATCAAACTGACAACAAAGTGAACACTTTTAAGGTTTTGCTCACTCAAAACCTTAATTTCCCTTACCCAGTAAATATAAAGTTGAGAATTATTGGTGCTTAACACATTGCTCAAAGGTATATCACTTATATGAAAGTGGTGAACATACCTGTTCAACACTAATAGAGCCAGGTGGTGTGAAGAGTTTGCCAAAGTCAGCAAGTCTTTAGACATACATGTAGGTACAAGGTATAATGGATTGATTGACATGGGTTGAAAACCATAATTAGGGTTGTTTAACTCATATTGGCCAGCCTTATGTGTGGAACCCAATGTATGGAGGAACCACAGCCCCATTTGTAGCAAAGACAAGATGGCAAACGCATGACACAATACAAAGGCATCGCAAACAGACCAGCTTCTTGGAGTCCCTTAGCTCCAGATAGTCTGTAGAACATAGCCTTAATCCACTTAACCCAGTTACAAGAGACCCATTCTTTGTTACTAACAGATCAGTGTGATATTACATGGAGAAGAGGGGATGTCAGAAACGAGAGAGTTGATAAGTGAAGATAACAGACCACTGTTTGAGAGGAACTCCAGAGACACCTTCATCATGACGTGAGTAGTATATTATCAGGTACCGTCTATGTTACTGATCATTTCTTGTCAAAACATTACAATTCCTATCCAGAAATTGTTTTTATCCAATGATGACCCGAACAAGTAATATTGTGGCCACATGTGATTAGTGTAACAAAAGAGTTTAGGAAAATTGTCATTCTTTCTTTTTTGTTGAATTGAGCTAAATCAATTTTTGAGAAGTGAAATTATGGCATTTGGAGTGCCATTAATTATTAGCAAAAAGTTTTCATTGTTCTTGGCTGTCTGTTGACCATCAGGTATATGAGTAAGTCACACAATGAGGCTCCGGTAATCACGGATGTGTTTTTTAAGAGGTTTCCTCTTGGTTTTCCACCATTATTAGTCAAGAAACAGTGTGTAGTATACAATCCGTCGTCATATAAGTGTAATGTCCTTGAGAATGACGTTAAACCGCAATCAAACAAACAAACATTGTTTTTGTATTGTATATTAGTTAAATTACTTTGAAATCTAGTTACTAATATGAACAAAAAATTGTGTGTTTCCAGGTTACCTAATAACATAGGTAGAATTTGGAAAGTACAGCTCTGGCACAACAACTCTGGAATCTCACCCAGCTGGTACCTCAGCAGGGTTATCATCAAAGATTTAAGCTGTGGTAAGATCATTTGTTACATTAAGTTGTGGCATTTTACAAATTGTTGATCAAAATAAGAACTGTTGGAAGGCTGAATGCTCCAGATGGGTGGCGTTTACTGCTGACAATTCGGTGCCAGACTTCGTGGGTTGTGGGTTTCAGTCCAATACATATCTCAGTCTGTAATAATAATGATATACTTTATGTCTGTTCTGACATTAAGGCTGAAAATTACACTTTTTTAAAATAGATATTTATAAAAAAAATAATAATTAAATAATTATTTTTTATTTTTTTTACTTATCGAACTTCAACCACACAGACCCTGTGGGGTCCACTTATGGGCAGATAATGAAATTTATAATAGTAAAGCCCACACACATATTCAACAAAGATTAAAAAAATGAATAAGCTGAAAACAAAAACACTGAATATTGGAGGATAGTTACATGATACCAAAGGGGTAGAAGAAAAACCTACAGTACCATGTGCAACCACACTTCATATTTATAGCGCATTTATTTGGTAACAATGCATGCCTGTATATTTTATATGAACGTTATGCTCCAAGTTTTGTTAATATTCTCCTCATATTTCCACAAAACTATACTTTTATGATGATTTGGTGTTTAGTGATTTACTCAAGGATATTTTTGACTTCTTCAATAGCAATTAAAAAAAATATATTATTTAATAGAAAATTTTTGTGGAATTTATTATGATTACATATCAGATATTTTGATTATTTTTACCCTGACTATTTGAGTATTTCAAATTCCTTGCTTGAACATATCTTTTAAAACAGTGTGTTTTGAGTTTTTCTGATTTTACCCTTATCTCCTCCATTTCAGACAAGATGTTTTACTTTATCTGTGAGAAGTGGCTGGCAGTAGAGGAAGATGACGGTAAAGTAGAGGCAGAGTTCATGTCACTGGAGGGAAAGCTGGGATTTCAGACAGTAAGTTTTAGAAAATACTTGTGCGGTCATCAGAGGTCATATTCACTCAAATGCATCAGAGGTCACATTCACTAAAATTGTCAGAGGTCACATTCACTCAAATGCATCAAACGTCACATTCACTCAAATGCATCAGAGGTCACAGTCACTCAAATGCATCAGAGGTCACATTCACTCAAATGCATCGAAGGTCACATTCACGAAAATCATCAGAGGTCACATTCACTAAAATGCATCGGAGGTCACATTCACTAAAATCATCAGAGGTCACATTCACTAAAATGCATCGGAGGTCACATTCACTAAAATCGTCCGAGGTCACATTCACTAAAATCATCAGAGGTCACATTCACTAAAATGCCAAACCCAGCAAATCCAGGTTCCCCTGGTCCACTACAAATTTTGTGTAGTACAACCAAACAGTTTTACTCAAGTTGTCTCCATCTGTCGACCATCAGGTATATGAGTGAGTCACACGATGTGGCTCCAGCAATCGCGGGGGTGGTTTTTACGAGGTTTTTTCTCGGTTTCCACCATAATGAGGCAAAGAACAGTGTGAAGTGGACAATCCGTCATCATATAAGTGAAATACCCTTGAGAACGACGTTAAACCCCAATCAAACCAACAAACTCTGGTTGTCCCTCGGTCAAGTGAATGAAAAGTAAGAAAATAATTGTAAAAGTTTCTTATTTCTATGGTATTGGCCATTGAATTGCTGCTTCTGTTCTTTAGTGTTGAGGATTTTTTTACAGACAGATTAGTTGAATACATCTCCATTTGTATGAGGCCCGTGGCCGTGGCTTAGTGGTTAGCGAGTGCGCTTTCGGAGCCTACTTCGATGTACCGTTCACAGGATCGAGTCCGC